>JAMPIV010021671.1:295000-597338 GCA_024509875.1 Oreohelix idahoensis | reverse complement strand
TTATCCCCAGGCGTGCATTAATGTGGACATCCCGTTCATTAAAGGTAGAGTCTACGCGTTTGTCCTGGAGGACCCTATTGCCGATTTGATCATCGGCAATGTACGCGGGGTGCATAGTGTCATGGGTGTGGCTGGAGCAGAGGCTCAGCAGCACCAAACTCCAAAAAGGGACGACCAAAAGGTACATCGGAGACGCAGGTCGCGACGAGTGCCAAATGACATGAGTAGAATCAGTAGTGACGTATACGAATGTCTGAAAGTTAGTGATCGCACAGTTTTGGTGCGTAACGTGCCACTGAGTGCTAGTTGGCGCACACTCAGACGAGTGTTTGATGAGGTCGCGCCGGTTAAGTTTTTAGAAGTATTGTCGTTACACGATGCCAAAATGGCACGGGTAACTTTTACGAATAGTTGGGGTGCGCGTAAGGCAGTCAGGCAGAAGCATATGTCTTTGCTCCAAAACCACCTGCTTATAGTACAGCATTAGCGAGGGTTAGATTTCCGGTTCGTGTTTAGTAAGATGTTTCGGTTGAAGCGAACAGAACCTGAGAGGCTCTGACCCGCGTCCCCAGTTCTATTTTGTTATAAATAAGAGGATTTTGTAAATTGGTAGAGATTGGGAGATTTCTTGCAATGCTTGGTTATACCATTACATTTTATGAAATTGTAGAAATTACGTAGTGCTTTGCAATGCCTATTTAAATTCGTATGTCGTGGATATATATTTTGGTATACAATGTATTGTTTATGCTGCCATACAGGCGATATTCACGAAGTTGTAGTCGATATGTATATAGATCATATTATTGTATATCTACAATCAGATTATGAGAGATGATTATTTATACGATGACGTGTTGCTGCTTGGTGACAATTATTTATACAGAATTTTGTGTAACATGCATTATGTGTAAGTTACTCCAGGATTAGTCAGTCGTTGTTATTTTTCACGACTGTCAATACCTGGTATGGATTTGTACATGTTTTCTTGTATCGAATGTGGTGAGTGAGAAGGCATGTATGTCAATAATATTGAGCAACTCTGGCATTCCTTATCTGCATGTGGAGGTGCTTTATTGCCATTTCGGTCGCCCTTACGCAGAGGGGATTGGGCGTACTCCTCCGATGGAAGAAAACTGCGTTTTCTTTCTTAGGGGGGGGGGGGGGGGTAATGTCACAGCATAATTATTCACTAAATTTTATAGTGGTTACACTGTAGTGTGACAACACTGGTATTCATCTTTGAATACCTGTCCAACCGGTTTTGGCTAGAAGGGAAACTGGAAGAAACGGTTTGGCGGCAAAGGGAGTCTAGATATGTCTGCTCGACTGAGAAGTCGTTGATGGCCATTGTCAGCAGCTTTTGCTGGGGAAAGTTATATGGATGCCACTATTGTTCATTACTTCTTGCCGTTATTTTCATGAGATCAGGAGTGGTGATTTGTTGCTAGTTTGATATTGTGCATGCTAGTGATTTCCTCCTGGATTGTATTTCTGATAAGCTGATTGCAATTATGTATTGCCTTTTGTCAGTAGTGTATTCCGCCTATGTGAGAGATAGTCATGGTGGTTGCTGAGTAGATTGTCTCTGCGACTATTATTTGGATATCTTGTTGAGCTATAGTGTGTGGCAAGTATGTGGCAGTTCTTTCAGTGCATTGTGCAATGCATGTTCATGTGTATCGTCAGCCAGGTGCGGCTCCTCTGTGTGTAATATTCATTAAAAGGGCCATTACCTGTTATAGGTGTTATCATGTTATTTATGTCAGCTATTGTGCGCTATGGTTGGACCTTTGAGACAGCGAGCTAAGAGTCTAGTGTGAGAGTGCCTTAAACCCATTGTACCAGTAGAGAGTTCGCTCTGACAGCACAGGTATTCTCATGTGTCCAGTTCTGACAGTGAGATAAGGACTGTTCCATTAGTGTTCTTTGGTAGACAATCCTGTGCACACGACGGCTGCCAAAGAATTCTAAGTAACTGTTTGTATATCTTCTTTCATTCACCGTTCAAAGTTACAATGCAGGTAGTAAATTTAGAGAAACCAAATTCTAAATCTAATACCATCCTTTTATCAATGGCTAGAGTCAGAGACACATATGATAATTTAGAAATATTTATGAAAGGCATGAAAGCTCAGATAGAGTCACTAAAAGATTTAGAGTGGGATGGTAAAAAAGTTGTTGTTTTCTTATTTGAGGATTATGACTTTTTGATGAAAATGTTTGGTTTGTCTGAAGCTCAAGGAACATACCCACGTCTGTGGTGTCTCCAGCAAAACAAGGAAATAAAGACATCCAGAGAGCATTCAACTTGCAAACCAAGAAGTTTGGCCATGTTGATAAGAGATTACAATAGATATATGAAATATGGGAAAGGAAATAAAAGGCAAGTGGCACATTTTCATAATTGTTTACACAAACCAATGTTAGAGATTGAAAGTGAAAATGTAGCTCCTCCTTACCTTCATATTTTATTAGGCATTGTTTTGAAACACCACAGACTTCTAGAACAGATAGCTGATACAATAGACGCAAAGATATTTGAGAATCCGCAAGAGATACATGCAACCATTAGTACTATTAAGAACTTGAAGAGATTTGGTAGGAACTGGAAACAGGCAGAAGAATTAGAAGCTAAAATTGAATTTTTTCAGGCAGGTATTGAACTTTGTGAGGATAAGGAGGAGACAGATAGTTTTAAAGTTAAACTTGAAAATGCACAAGATGCGCTGGCCAAACTTCAGTTTCAAGATATGTGTGCTAGGTCTGGTCCAGTTTGCTCACACTTGGACAAGGCACTAGCCAAACACAAAATCACACAAAAAGTTTATAAAGATCTTACAAGAGCAATCATTACACAAACACTGAAAATTACAGAGAAACCAGATATAACTGACATAGCTTTTATTGCTCAAGAACAATTCAATTCATTGAACGAAGCATTTGAGAAAGTACACAACAAAATATCAAACAGTAAACCAATTAGTAAAGAATCAATATCATCAATAACAGCATCAATAGAGACATATATGTCTTTTTCAGAAAGCTATTCCCCAGTAAGACAATTCCAAAACAGCACATATTAGAAAAACATTGCGCAGACTGGATCAGAACTCATGGCTTTGGAATGGGCATGCATGGAGAGCAAGGAGGAGAATTTGTACATTCCACTATTTCCAAAATTGAAAGACGCGCCAGCGGTATTAAAAATATAACTTCACAATTAAAATTTATAATGGAAACTCATTTGTTACAAATTTCTCCATCTGTGAATGTACAGATTCCTCCTATAAAAAAAAGGAAGTGTGAATGATAACTGAGTGAAATTTTGGGGCTAGAGCAAATTATGGCAGTTGTTGCGTGAGAGTGACAGAATTAACAGAGTGTGGAAATCATTTAATAGGTGTATGTTTTATTTATGAAATTGAACATTTCGTTTTACTCATGACCATACTCATTTTTACATGACCATCGTGATTTATGATTGAGATAATTGTTAGCTCTCATGTTTTGGGGACAATTGGGTGTGTTATTTTAAGGTAATAAATGTGGACTTGCAATTTAATGTTTCAATAATTAATGTTTGACGCATGAACCCAAAACAAAACTATGATATCCATTTTCTGCAGGTTTTCTATTTTTGATTTCTGTAATTTGTTATGCATGTTGATTGTGATCGTTGTAGTGTAAATTGCATAAGAAACAAACCATAACAAAATATTTAAAAAAAACGTAAATTTTACACTATTTCAGACTATTATATCTTCTGTTCTAATTGTGATAAAATGTTTGTTCTTGTTCTAAAATTTACTCTAACATTTCTAGTCTAGCTTTACGCAAAATTAAAGCCGGTATTTATAATAATAAAGTAGCCTAAAAGCATTCATTAAGCCCTATCAAAAGTAAACACCTCCACATGTTTTTCCCGTTAGGAAGTTGACCACGTGACCTCTGTCACGATAGCTATAAATAGCGCGGCCAGGAAAAAACTAAAGTGTCGCTCGCAAACAGCCGTGATATATATATATATATATATATATATATATATATATATATATATATATATATATATATATATATATATATATATATATATATATATATATTTATATATATTTATATATATTTATATATATTTATATATATTTATTTATATATTTATATGGTAGCTCTTAAGAGGGCTCAGTGTTACTAAGGTAGATGCCAAAAGCTCAGGGGCTGCCGACCCCATGCTCTACATGGTTGTCGACCCCTGCTCTATATGGCTGTCGACCCCTGCTCTACTGGTTGCAATTCTAGTGAAAACAAAATAGGAAACATTATTCCTTATACATGGAGACTTTTGAATCACCCTGAATAATAATTTATAATCACTGTTAAATTAAAATAAAATTATCAGATTGATGGGAAAGTGAATGTCTATTAATACATATTAGTAATGACAACAACAACAACAAAATACAAACCTAGCTTGCATTACTCAGTAATTACCCCCCCCCCCCCCCCCCCCCCCCCGGATAAAGGGAAAAACGCTGTAACGATGGAGTAGAAAGAGAGTAATGACAAGTAGTGTTTCTTGTCCAGGATTAACACGCAACAAGAAAATAACATTTTATCCACAAGTCTTCTTGAAGTAGTCTCCCCTTCTTGCTGTTTTTATTCAGCCTTCTCTGTCATCGTAAATATCAATTTCTCACCCTCGTCTCTGCTAATTAACGAAACAAAATAAGTAGTCTTTCAATAGTGTAAAAACTTAGAACTGTTTTGTCTTTACCGTACTTGTTAAACTATTAAGGACTGAAATATCTCGTTGAAACCAAAAATAGAACGACAGTTTTGCGTTATGCTTGGAGAGAATATTTGAGAAATGCGAAAGGAAAAAAAAAAACCAACATAAACAGTAAACGTACTTTTATTAACATTTTTTTGAAAGTCGGAATTTTTTTTTAACCTCGTTACAATCTTTATTTTACAGACCAGGTAATGGAAGAATGTGCGCATGAAAGATAGATGAAAAACACATACACATATTAATTAGACTAACAAAAACTACATAAACTAATAATAACACGAAAATTGCAGGTGTTGGTGTCAAAAAACGAAAGAGAAAATATACGGACAGAATGGGAACTAAGATTATTCATACATTAAGAAAAATAAACAAACATACATACAAAGATAACACGATAACACAGTTTTGGATAGAATATACAGTAAATTTTACTTTAAAAAAACTATAAACATCGAAAACGAAAGGACAGGAAGATAAGTTTCAATGCACATGCATGCACAATAGACAACAAGAGCAAGATACGGTGTCAGCATTCTGATCAGAAACGACTTTTAGCATAGCGATAGCTCACTTACAACGGATGTCTCATTTCAAAATATAGCGACTCACCTATGAGCACTGGTTAACTTCTTTCTTAAATCAACTAACTATAGTTACACCACCACCACTGACAATGGATGTCTTATTTTCAAACGCAGCGATTCACCAATGAGCACTGGTTAACTTCTTTCTTAAAACCAAACAAAGTAACCAGTTATACCCACACCTGCAAATTTACTTCGAAAGGAAACAAATACTGTAAATAATTGTTCATACAGCAGCCCAACCCTGACAACTCAACATCTGTGAAGACAGTCGTGACTTAAAAGCAAGTCGAAAATAGATTTCAGTAGAGTATTTAAGGACTCTTAAATTTTCCCTTTTTGTCTGCAGCCTTCACAAACGGCGTTTCTCTTAAGATCTTTCAGTCTAGGTGGGCGGCAGAAACAAATATGAACAGTGACAGATCTAGAACAACTTCGCATAAAATCGTCAGACAGACTGCAGCTGCCGAGAGTCAAATAATAAAGTAAAAAAAAAAAAAAAAAACCCAGGGACGAAAAAAATATCGGACGCTTAAAAAATAGGAGAAAATTTAAAGTGCAGAAAAGTAATAGTTTCCCAACCACAGTTTTTTTCCCGTGAAAAAGACATTTAATAACATTCCTGAAAATAAAATGAGAATAGTATACAAACAAACAAGGGGATGTACAATAAATAATATTTTAACACAAGAGCTACAAGCATTCGTATGTAAAACCAGCCACATGCATCCTCTCCACACACGTGAAACAAAACATACAAACAGCAACAACCGAAAGTACATATCAATTAATGAAATCCTAAACCTTGCAATTAAAAACAAAACTGATACGTCAAATAGAACTACACGAACAGGCAGTACAATATGTATTGAATTTGTCGCTAGACCATACTTAACTCATGCTTGTTTTTTTTCCGGTCAACAGTTTGCAGGGACTTGGACGATTTAAGAAAATGTACGTCAGTTGTAGTGCTAGTAGCAGTACTCATTTAATATTAACAAGGTAAAAGTAGTTCCATAGCAGATACTGCCAATGGGCATTGAAGAGTTAATTAAGATACTTCACTATACTAAAAAAGGATCCCGTGACACGCCCATTGAGGCATTTTGGCAATATGGTGTTAGGCCCATATTTTCTTGACCATAGGCACACTAGGGGTGATGTGGTCAGCATCACACCAGCCACCTTAACCTTCCCAGAGTTGCTCTGGTACCCAATTCTTGAGGCTGTGTTGACCCCAAAGCCGTTTGTGGTCTAAAAAATCCCACCTCAACTAGGGATCGACTCATGGACCACCGAGCTAGGAAGCCAGTGACCAGCTCACGGGCATAGTCGGATACCCATTTACCGCCAGGTAGACTTGAACGTGACGCTAGCAGGTTTCGATCCCGGAACCCGGTAAATTTTGTCGCGAGAGGCAAGAGCTCTAACCGTTTTGACAGCCAGACGCTCTTAATAATTATTGCATCATACTAATGACGGTGATGAGTCTGGCGATGACAACATTGGTTCAACAAGAGTACAATTGTTACTTGTGTGGTGGATGGTGGTGGTCTGTTGATTTTAACTATGCGAAAACCGGAAGCGACTGTAGTAAGTAAATTATCATTATCATTTATTTTTCCCTCTTAATGGAGCACCTAAGCACCCGCTCCAGATCCCCCCACCCCCACCCTACCCCTCTCGAGGAAGCCAATGCCAGATCACGAACTCTTGTACCAGTGGTTTCTGTAGCAAATTGTTTTACATTATGAGGTTGTCAGCCTCATGCAGAACCTTGTATTAGGGCACTATTTTACGACATACCTGAGGGAGTATTAGTCCTATTTTTTCTTTGTCTCCTCAGAGACCCCCGGGAGCTACAAGGGACAAGGTATATATTAGGAAATAATATTGACGAGGCGATGTTTACGGCGGCAATGATTATAACGATGCAGACGACGAGGATATTATAAAACCTCAAACTAACAAACAACGGATATTATAAAACCTAAAACTAACAAACAACATATACATTAATTAATAATGAATATGAATTACTATACATGCCTAAGAAAAATTCACCGAATCTTTTGGCCGAATACCATCACCAACCAAGATCTACTTACTCGGAGCAAGCAAGAGGACATGCACACTATCATAGCTGGCAGACGCTGGAGCTGGGTCCTCAGAAGAGACCCCGATGCCATCACAAGAACAGCTATGCTTTGGACCCCTGAAGGAAAACGAAAGAGAGGCCGACCAAAAACAACCTGGCGGAGGACTGCGGAGGCTGAGATGCAAAGAATGAACCAGAGTTGGGGCACTGTACGAAGGATGGCCACCGACCGAGCAAAGTGGAATCAATTTGTTGTTGCCCTACCAGACGCCACTAGGCGTGATGGCCACTGACTGCTTTGACGGTCGGCGGCTAAGGATCAAAGAAGAAAGAATGAATTACTATATTTTGAAAAAGAAAAGACTATAAACATTATATAATACTCTATGAGAATTCTGAAACAGTTCCATTAAAAACACCCCACAATATTAATTATTACTTTAACCTCAAAACATTTAGGTTGCGCTTGTATTGAAAAGTACCGTGGTTTGTTTGGTATTCTTTAATTTTTGTAAACATTGCCAGTGTGCACATCAATATGATTTCTCTAGCTAGAAAAATGACACAAGTACAGACGGGATTTCTGCTGTTTCACTGGCCAGCTAGCAATCCCTCACAAGACTAACCCTTTTCAGTTCTTCATAATGCTAGCAGATTCTCTTAGGACCCTTGTACGGGCGATTGTTGTGTTTTATCTGTGTTTTATTCATTTGTTTAAACACCGACTGAAAGCGATGATAGCGCAGGATAAAGTATGTTGCCCTAACTAAAACGTTTAATATCACGAGATTTACATATGATATTTCATGCTTAAATATGAAGTACAGTTAAGTGTTATCACATAGCGCGGATGGTTTCGTTAAAGTCGATACTGTCGAATGGTGAGCGATGTAGATCAGCAGCCGGCATTCGGTAGACCTGATCTACAGGTATAGCATATCGGAAGGTTTCGTTGATCTCTAGGTGGCTGTTTTTTTTTTAAAAAAAGGTAAAGGATTCCGTTACATTCCAATTGAGGCATACTGGGAATCTCCTGTTAGGCGCATATTTTCTTGACCATACGGCACACTATGGGTGATGTGGTCAGCAACACGCCGGCCGCCTTTAACCTTCCCAGAGTTGCTCTGGTACCCAATTCATGAGGCTGGGTCGACCCCGGAGTCGTTTGCGGTCTAACAAATCCCACCTCAGCTGGGGATCGAACCATAAACCACGCAGCTCGGAAGCCATATCACTTACCACTGACTTAGGGGGAAAAGACAAATAATTTTAAAGCTTAACAAACTTTGGACTAATCCTCTCCAGTCGGTATTTAAAATAAAAAAAAAACCTGGCATTTCTAGAACTACTGGCATTTCTAGAACTAAAGGCACTTTTTCCTCATTACTAGCGAAAAGTCCAGAGCTAGCTTACAACATTTCACTTTGATTATAAACTGCATGATGCAGGAACATGATCTTTTCTTTGAACTGAAGCTAACATACGGTTATATATCATTTAGTTTGAATTATTCCACCTCTTTGTTGATGGAATCGCAGGAGCAAATCGTCCGGCACAGACAAAAGTTACACCCTGACTGAACTTATTCCATATTTCAAATACAGGCAGTTCTATGTTTACGCGAGTTTCATTTACGCAAATTCGAACATACGTGCACCAATTTTTAGGCATTTTTTTTTTAAAGTGTCAAACTAGAAGTTACGCGATCCTATCTATTGTAACAGGAAGTTCGAGTGTCAGAAATCCGGTTTCAAACATTTGCATAAGAGAAATTAACGGACTTATAATTTAAATCAAAGGGCGAAAATCCATGACATATGATTTACTATCAAAGGGCGACAATCCATCAACAGTAGTGTTTTACGCTCCTTGAGAAAAGATGCTGAGTTAAGTTTGGAGTTCTGCTTGTGTGAACTCGGCTAAGTTAAGTTTGCATGCAAAAGTTATATTTCTTACTGAGTTGTTTTCGAGACAGACGATCTAGAAAGTTCGTAAATAGTTGTACTTGTAAATCGTGTTTCTAAATTAAGGCAGTCGATTCGAAAACGCGCTAAGCGTAGATTTCAGAAAATGGGCTCTCTCCCAGTGTGTAATATTTTATGTGGCAAGCGCAATTGAGAGGTATCATCGGACAATATGCCAACGAGTTGGTTGCTTCTGTGGTGACAGAATTATAAAACTATTGTCTAGCCGCCCAATTGCTTGGTGCGCCACTATGATAGTTATATTTATTCTGAGACAAGAATGACAGTGTCGCCAGTACAAGAGAACTGTGAAATCACAAGACACCCAGGTATGTTGAGTGTTACCAACATATGATAAACTGTTAAATACATGACGAGAACGATAGGCAGCAGTTATTCACGAGAAGTAGAAAACAATAGACCTTGGCGAATTTTCATCCCTGGCGGTAGGCCAGCATCTTCTAAGATGTGCCATGATGAACAGAGAAAATAGCAGAACATTTTGTAAAGACAACATTGCCATATCAAGAATTTTTGAGGCAGATAAATATTGACAGCAGTAGTTTTCTAAGTCGTGACTACCATAGCAAATAGAGGTTTTCTAAGTCGTGACTTCCACAGCAAATAGAGACAACTAGAACTACTGAAGCAGCATGAATGAAGAGACGAGAGCAAGATATTTGTACAGATAATTGAATCGGATTTGATGCTGTACCAAACTGCCAACCTTAGGTGAAGGTTGGGCTCATCACTTCACATTCGCCACTTTATTTTTATGCAAATAAAGTTTCACTGTTATTTACTACTGCTGTCCGAGTGAAGTCATTCGCCAACTCGTGACATCATTCATCATGTGTGAGTTATACACTGTTGTGAACTATTGTCGGTATGTGGAAAGAAAGCAGAAGTCTAACACCACCACACATAAAGAGCTGCCTACTGTTAGGGTAGTGATACGAACCCACTATACAATCATCATCAGCATCATCATCATCAGCGTATATGTCAACGGCCACACTATATTTGGAGATGTATTACAGTATCTTATCTGCGCGCCAAAGAGAGCAAGATGATGGCATCATCAAAGTAATGTTGATTCTCGCGGTTTTAGTCTTGCTTTACAGACTTATAATCTAAGTGTTCTGTGTTCCATCACTGTGCTAGTATACATATTTCATTTAGATTGAACAGATGCTACATTGTGTTGTTTTAATTGGTGAAAACCCCCCCCCCCCCCCCCCTTCTTTACTTTACATACATTGAATGAGAAAATCCTGTTCCGTTTACGTGATGCTCTGTGGAACGGGTATATCGCGTAAACAAAGAACTTACCTGTACTCTTAAAACAGACACGATTATATCAATATAGATCTTTAGAGAACTCAGAGTTTCTAAAGTAGATCTACACAGCTTCTGGATTGCCTGCCGCTACTTTAGATTATCAACATAAAGGTGAAAGCAATGATGGCGACGACGATTATGATGAAGTAGGATTACTACAAACATGAAGCTATTGCAGAAAAGCTAAACTAAAGATGTACATTAAACATAGATTAGACGTATTTTTTTTTTATCAGATAGGATTCATTCGGCACATCATCATCAGGTGCCTTCTTCACATCGAAGGTCGGCTGCAATGGATCTCAAATATCTTCTGTCTCTTGTCTTGATGTGCATCCTGTCCATCTCTTGGTGTTATCTTCCCACTCACAGCGCTGTCTTCCTCTTGCACGTTTGCCTTTAACTCTGCCTTCTCTTTAGTAAGGTGCTATGTCTTTTTAAATGGCCAAAATATTTTAGCTGTCTAATTTTGATCTTCTTCATTAATTCTCTTTTCATTCTTAGGTTTTCTATGACCTCTTTATTTGCTTTCTTCTCTTTTCATGAGACGTACCCCATTTTTCTAAATATCCACATCTCAAAGGACCAGTTCTTTCTTCCAATTGCTTGTTCATTTGCCCAAGTTTCTACACCATACAGTAATTGGCAAAACAGCAAGAAGCTTAAAAATCTCAATTAATCAGTTACGACTGTACACAAATTTGGCAAGAATAAGATCCGGCGGCCAAGTTATTTTACTCAATGCCATTTCCAGTGGGAAATAAAGAGAGGAAGAATGTGAGAACCTGGCCAGCAGACCAAAAGGGCATGACATTTTGGACGGATGAAAGCTCGACGAACTAGTGGACTGAGGATTTTAAATCACTGCTTTAAATAGAAAAATCTTGATCATGAAAACGCATTTCTTACAGATTAGAAACAGTAATAAGTGGAGAATATAACTCACGTCTTATCACTGTTTAGTCTGTGGTCTTAGACAGTGTTGGAGGAGGAATTTTGGGTATTAACATTCTCAGACACAAGTGTGATGAGGTAGTGAGTTATTTCCAAAGATAAAAATGGGCAGCGAACGTGCAGGAATGTTGACAAGAGATTGACGCAGTCTCAGACGGGATGAGACAGATAAAGAAACAATGAACAGGGCACAGACGGTGTGGGGAAGCGAAATGGAAATGAAGAGTAAGATTTATAAACGACAGCCAAACAAAAAATTGATAGGAGGAATGCCAGAATATTTGTCTAAACACTTGAAAGTATGAGAATCAGTGGAATAATAAATTCAAATAGGCAGAGATAGGTCCAGTGCCACTGAAACAATTACGCGGACGACATTACAAGCCCGTGTCCAATCTTCGTCAAAGTAAAATATATTTTAAAAAAAAAACTTACGCGATGACTTGAATTCAAAAGAATTCCAGAAATGTTAGATGTGAGAAACACAGATACAGACAAGATGAAAGCATCTATATATAACACTAGGTCTGTAAACTGCAAGAACAATGCTGTTCGAACAATGGGATGATAAATACTGCTGTTGAGATTGAATAAACAAGAGACGACACATTCATTGCATCAGAACGTTGCACACACACACACACACACCAAATAATCCCATTGTGGTGGATTTGATGTTAAGAAATGTTGTTGTTATGTACTCTTAGTGTACTGAATGAGGTCAGCTGTGAAGTTCCCTGAATATAATAGATATTATGTTAAGTTACAGGGTACCTTTCTGCTACCACCTTTTGATCTCACTCAGACTTATTCTTTGACTAGAATGTATGATGATGATGACTACGTTTGGTGTCTAGGGTTATGTATAAGTAGTGTAATGTTGCATTAACCAACTAAACATATACACAAGTATTTTATTATCCAACACAACACAACAGTACTACAACAATCACATACACACTACACTTTAAAAGACTATCTTAAGTAAGTCAGTGGTTGAATTTTGTGTAACGTTAATAATTTTTTCAATTATTTATTATCCTGACTCTATTTTGTTTGAATCAGGATTGACAATCAAAAGTGAAATCAATGGAATTATTTACAATATTCAATTTATACAATGGATCTTCTGTCCATAATACAAGTATTAATATAATAATAGTGTGTAGGTGTAGTTTTCTAAATAGGTGTTACGGTAGTTTATTGATATCGTCTGCTATAATTGGCAGTGCGCATTTTTTGGTCAATAGAATTAATATAAATTGATTTTTATACTTCACGGATTAGTGAACGCGAAATACACGGTCAAATTATGACGTGTTAGTGTCGATAAGGTCACGCTTCGTGACTTAGATACCGGACCCTTGTTACGTTGTCCGTCAAGCCGTGAAGTGGTGTTTTTACCTCCTTCCAAGGTTAGGCTTTGCTAATAGCCGTATTTATGTAAATTGATACCAGGACTCAGGGTCAGTCCAGATAATATTATATACGAGTGAATTCATAAAGGTTTGTGATTAACCTGCGTTACGGAAGGATATTTGATAAGTAGTTTGATTATTTTCGTCAAGACTCATGCGCTCATTTCTGGCTGTCTGGATCCCAGCAGCACATGTATATAGCCATGATATTCTATGGACCTAAAAATGCGCACTTCCAATTATAGCAGACGATATCAATAAACTACCGTAACAGATAGGTATTCATTACTATGAAGAAACAAGATCCAGAAGTCATCAATTGCCAGAAATGATTGTGATTTGTGTAAATACATATTTGCAATCTTTACTAAACTATTTTAATTAATACATGTATAGATATATTTTATACAGCCCAGTTGATCGATTTTGTTTAAATTCCAGTTTCGTTCGAAATGTTGTTGGGTGGAAATTAAGAGAATTATTTAATATTTTTAATTGGTAGGGATAATTAACGAGCTGCATTTTGCGTGAACTATGAATAGAGATATCCTTGGAGCATAGGATAGGTGTTACGCACAAATAATTACTTTTTTCCAAAGTCTTTGTATGATATCAATATTTTTTTATAATAGAGACATTCGGTCTAACTTTGAGTATTCATTACTAAACTGTTGTAAGAAACAAGCTTCTGTTCATCCATAAAAGAGTCATCAATTTCTTAGAAATCCTTATTGAAACATATTGTCACTCTGCGCATTGATAGGTCGGCAGTTGAATGGACTGATTAGCGAGCGGACGCGACTACTTGCGTCTTGTGTTCTCTGATTTGTCTTTGTGAGTTAGTTTAGCTAACTAGACTTTTAATTGGAATACATGTTAATAAGAATTCCTCTTGTATCGAACTTTAGGCTATCACAGCCCATTTTGTCGCCTTTTTGCTCGCCTGTGTGATTCAAAATGGAGAGGTACTTTGACTAGGATTAAGTCATCGGTAAATTAGTTTTTTCGAACCAACAAGACTATTTGTGTTCCAATTCTTATATCAGGATATTATAAGAGCTGCCTTAATCCATGTATTTCACGTGGATAAACGGACGTATTTATACGATCTTCTGCATCAGAAGTATTGTCTATGAAACATTAAGGGATCTGCAGCGCCACGGTTGTTATATGTATTATTTTATCAGCTTCGCTATGATATTTGTTTTCCATAAACTATTGAGTATTGACTTCTACATGGACTGTCAGTTAACATGAGTTTTTTGAATCTGACTTGGAGCATAGGATGATCAAATCCTAAAGACCATTATACTTCACAGTTCTCTTCTACAGCACTATCTTAAACTGTGCAGTAACCTGGTGTCGATAGAGGTCTACAATTCGTCTAGCAAGAAGATGATTTACTTCACAGCTCTCTTCTACAGCTACTATCTTAAACTGTGCAGTTGAGTACCTGACGTCACGTGCAATCCCTACATTAGTTCACAGTTCTCTTCTCCATTTCTGGAAACTATATCTAATATTTTCTATCCAACTTCCATCTCGCCACAGATGGATAGGACACACATTGAGGAACCTTGCTGACAGCATTACCTGGCAGAATCCCTAGGGCAAAAAAGGTAGAGGGAGACCAAGAAACACACAGAGAAGAGAACTGGAGACAGACATGAAGGGGATGAAGAAGACATGGAGAGACCTTGAGCTGATGGCACGTGACAGAAAGAACTGGAATGAGTTTGTTGAAGGACTATGGTCTTGGGGAACTGAAATGTGATGAATGAAATAAATAGATGTATTATTTTTTTTAATGGTTTCATATTCTTGCTAGTGTTGGATAGCCTCATGACATTTCAATAACGCCACATTTACAAGCAGTGTATAATAAACTGGTTTTCTATGCCTGCTGATTTATTGGTGCACCTCCACTCCACATTGTTACACATGTCCTTAGCCATGCATGCTCAGTCCGTTTATTCGTTCAATGATTGCTCCAAACATGATAAGGAAGTCCCACAGGAACAATGACATTGCAGATCAATAATGTTCTGCGTTCGCCACATACCAGAGATAACACGAAATTAACCGTACATTTATGCAGGTTCGAAGATTCTCAACCGACATGAAATTCGAATTCTTAGGGTAGGGCTGCGGGTTACGTGTATTTTGTTTCGTAGTATAACTGCTGATTTGATAGTTTTAACATATTGAAAACAATACAATGAAATTCAAGGATAAAGTACATGAAACTTGCCATATACCCCTCTTTTGGCAATATGTAATTAATTATTTATTTAAAAAAAGTGGGAGTAGCCCCCCCTCCCCCCACTTTTTTGACAAATTAATTACATATTGCCAAAAGAGGGGTATATGGCAAGTTTCATGTACTTTATCCTTGTATTTCATTGCATTATATGTTAAAACTATCAAATCAGCAGTTATACTACGAAACTGATAATAGAAAGATAAAAATATTCTAAAAATGGTATTGGAGTCATTTTTACAAATAATCAATTCATTAGAAATAGGAGATGTCTCAAGACATACTTTTATTGCATGTTCTTTGTTGTGGTACTGTAGTTTGTTTCTGAGCATTGATATTTATTTCTTGCGTAGTATTTTTGTTTGTTAATTATTAATTTTCTCCCCACGCGTCTGCTGTGGCAATTGTCAATTATTCATAGTCTTTATGTCTCATCTTTGTTTCATGCATCTGACCGTGGCTGATTAAGGGTAATCCCGAAACGTCCGGTACTTCTGCTGTCCTGTTCATTAAAAAAAGAAAAGAAAAAAAGACAGACTCCAGTGTCACTTTTTTTCTTTCTTTTTGTTTTAAATATTTTAACTCGTTGTCTACCTCGTCGCATATTCATCGATTAGTTCTTCTTTGATCCATAGCCACCAGCTGTCAAAGCAATCAGTGACCATCGCGCCTGGTGGCGTCTTGTAAGGCAGCAACAAACTGCTTCCATTTTGTTCGGTCGGCGGCCATCCCTCGTGCAGTGCCCCAGCTCTGGTTCATTCTTTGCATCTCGCCTCCACAGCTCTCCGCCAACTTGTTTTTGGTCGGCCTCTCTTTCGCTTTCCCTCAGAGGTCCCACAGCATAGCTGTTCTTGTATGGCATCGTGTCCAACCCAACTCCAGCGTCTGCCAGCTATGATGATGTACATGTCCTTTTGGTTGCTCCGAGTAAGCAGTTCTTGTTTGGTGATGGTATTCGGCGACATGATTCCGAGAATTTTCCTTAGGCAGACTGAGCCGAAAGAGGACAATTTCGACATTTCCTTTTCTGTTACTCTCCAGCATTCCCCACCACAGAGAAGCACAGAAAGTACAGAGCTCTCATATAATCTTAATTTGGTGTTTGTGCTGTACTGGGAGCACTTCCAGGTGTTGTTTAGACTAGCAAAGGCAGTTCTCAGTTTATTCATTTTGTTGTTGACGATTAGTTCACTCACCAATAATTATACTCATATTTCTAGCAAAACATCCATCCATTTAACAATCCCTCCATCCATGTATATATCTGTCAACCAATCCATTATCTATCCACCCACCCACCGATTGAGGGACACTAACTTGTCTATCTACCCACGCCTCCACCAACCTACCTTTTTGCCTACTAATCTATTCTTCCCCCCCCCCCTTTCCACCTTTCTACCCAATATATACATGGCACTCAAGTCACCCACACACGCTTGTGCACACACATACGCACAGACTATGGATATTTTTGTTAAGCCTGGATGTCTCCTATATGCTTCCCGATAAACACATTGAACTATATCAGCCTCCTCATCAGTGCAGCATTCATTTTTAACATCCGAAATCAAATAATGCAACCCTCAGCAAAAATGAAAATACATTACAAGACGGTGGGCGTAACTGACCTACTGACTGTGCATTCTAAAAATCTCACCTCGACATGTATCGATTATTGTAAGCAGTTATCACTACAGGGTGTCTGCAAAGCAGTGAAAAACTCTGAAGCCATGTAACTTTTTATACATCAATCACCATCATTTTTTTTCCTTTTCGCTTCCTATGGCATGATCTTACAACGGTCGTTTATGTAGCAATTTGTAAAACACGATGAGGCGCCAGCACAACCTCATAGTCGTTGTCTTGCACGACAAGCCTTAGGGTGCAGTAGTCCTATAATGCCTTTATATGTTCAGAACTCTCTCCCCCTCTCTCTCGCCCGCCCCCCCGCCCCCCCCCCCCGCCCGCACTACACGAGGCAACAAGTAAAACACAAGAGCCACATTCGTTCTGAGACATCAAATAATAAATACAATAATGTTGAACGTTCTTAGCCCTGACAACCGGATGTAATTTAAAAAGAAAAGATGTCAACCAGGGGCGGAATGAGCGTTGAGCATTTCAGGCACTGCGCGACGGCCCACAGCAGAAGAGGAGTTCACGCTTTCCTAACCTACTCGAGCCTAATGTGGAATCGATAAGCAGGGGCCAATGACAATTTTTGCCCTAGAGCTCCGGTCACTGTCAACCCGCCCCTGTTGTCAACATTTTCGAAGACAAAACCGTTTTGTTTACAGTAAAGAATGTAAGATTTTTTTAAATTAATTTCTTTTTAAATAAAATGTTGCCTCGAGATTGGAGAGGTATGGCCCGTTAAACCTAGCCACAGGGTGCGTATATTAGGACTCATGTCTAAATATAAAAGATCTTTTGGTCCGTTTAATATCTAAAGTCTGTCGCCTGTGCCTCGCCGCTTGTATTACTTACATAATTACGTCACTTTTTGGGGAATACGTAACTTCTTCTTCTTCCTCTTCCTCGTTCGCCTTCAGACCTCCACATTTATGACTCTAATAAAGGCAGTAGTCAACTCAAGGTTCCCGACATCTCCAAACACTTTTTCGTTGACAGAAGTGGGTTGTTGCCATATGCTACTCCGTTCATTTCTGTAGGTTGGGCAGTACTGCAGCAGGTGTTCGACTGTCATCGGGCTGTACCGTAGGTGCAGAGATCTGTTGCACAAATTTTGTATTTGTAGTATAGATGGTATCTCAATCTGTTGTGTCCTGTGCGTAGCCGAAAAATGATGACCTGTTCTTTCCTGGATAGTTGATGATATGCATCATTTTTCAAATGGCCCGGGTGCTCTCTTTCCCATTTGGACTTGAATGTAGCCTTAAGTCGTTGCGTAAGTTGTCTCTATATTATTTTGTTGTAAGGCACCTCCTTCCTTAGCAAGTTTGTCTGCCTCCTCATTTCCTGGTATGTTGCAATGGGCTGGTATCCACTGGATAGTGCACTTGTTGAAGCATTTGGCCAGTCTTTCAATGGAGATTATCAGATCTTTCAATCCGTTAGCTTGGTGGCTCTTCAGCGCTGATATTACTGAGAGGGCATTGTCGCAGAGAGATTTATGATTAATAAATTTCTATATCTTTCCTTTATTCTACCCGTGCCTTCTACTTTATTATCGCTCTTTTATCCTTTCTTTTTTTTCGCATTCGTCTGATTGTGAAAAATAAAACTCTCCCATTCATACCTTCGCCTGTCTCTTTTCTTATTTAGCAACGCATTTTATTGCTGTCTAGCTAGGTTCATGAGGAGACCGAATAGTGTGAAATTCGTCTCGACAGACATGGGATGGCAGACATATCGTCTAACACTTTCATCTGACACGGCGCTCTTGGTTAAGTTTCTCGGTGTTAGGTGTGAGAAGGCGCCAACATGCATCGCTGGGAAATGACCAGAGGTAGCGGTAGGTGTTAGAACGAGCACTGGCAGTTTTATTGCTGGCGCCTGAGTTAATGTGAAGTGTTAAGACGGGACGCTATTTCGGGTTTTTAAGAATGGCGTGCATCCTTTGTCCGGTTTTCATATATTATACCAGAGTAGGTTAGACTAAATGCATTCAGTCCTCCTAAGTTGCAGTAGACGGATCGCTCGTGCTAGAGTATAAGCTTGTATAGCGAAGTTCTGAGTTTTCTCGTCAATTTATTTGCCGAGCTTTTAGAATACCTATCTAGTGAATAATTCTAGTTGTGGTGATAGCCGTAGTTCTGTTTGGAGGTAATATTATACCTAGTATTTTGTGAGTGATTTAAGTGGTAAATCGCCTATTTTATTTTCACTAGTTGGATTTCTGTGCAGACGGATTAAATTATAAGTCTGTTATATTCTCTAGTTACTGTGTTACAGTGAAAAGCAGAATAAATTATTATTTCTAGCTTAAACTCATGCAGCTGTAAATAAACTTAATTAAATTGCTAGTAATCAGTCGAGAATATTTTAAACTAACTTACAACTGCACAGATTCATCACTGAGTATTGACGAAATACGTATGTATTTCTAATTCATGTTGATTGATTATTTTTTTAATGTAATATTATATTTTACGCGAGGATAGGAGGTGTGTATAATATTATGGTTAAGTATTTTGTATTTTTCTCTTCCTTATACCGTTTTGGGTCAGCCCAACTTTTTCCAGCGGTTTTAGTACAACTGAGAGAAGAAACATTTTTTTTATCTTTAACCACGTGGGTTTACAAGTTAACACCTGTCTGGCAGTGTGTGTGCCTCCCGAAATAGACAGAGTACAAATCTCACTAACGGTTGTAAAGACTAAATGCCTATACTGGGCCTTTGAGCCAGATTATATTTCTTCACACACTCTCAGGTACATGCAGCCCTGTGGTGAGAAAAATTACAAAACATTAACATTCCGACATTTTGACTAATTGTGGTGTGACCAAATTAAATTTCTATACTGAGAGAAGGCACCGACCTGACATTCCTAGGTACTGGAAAACCTAAGCTATTGACACTGTGCTCGCTGTTAACTTTCGTGCCTGGACAATTTTAATGTGACATACACAGATATCCTAAATAATAATAACCAAGGAAACGTTCCCTGAAGTAGTGAATTCAACCTGTCTTTGTGGAGCTGCGGTTCCCTTGGCCAAGAATAACACTGGAGATTCTGTATGTGTATGTCTTAAAAATTGTTTTTCCAGAAGTTGCTACCAAAGCTGTAAGTACGAATGCAAGCACATGGCCACGGCTGACATGAATAGAGTGAATGCAGGACTGAGTGATTCCTTTATTGTTGTATTTTTGGCACCCATTTTGCTGTCTTAAATTCCTTTATGCAGTTGTTTTTTTGTTGCTAATGATATTTTCCTTAGGATAGAGTAGAGTATCAGTTCTGTTCATACCTTTAAAGGGAAATCATAGAACATAGCGTATATATCCGTGACTCTTTGGGGCTATCACTTTTCTTCTAACAGGATCGTGGGCTAAACATCGAGGGAAAAGATTACACCAATGGGTCTATGATACTTGTAGTAATTCATTACCTTATATGTATTTTCTATGTTTGATATTAACATCTATGTGTTGTGGAAAATTTTCCTTATGTTAATAAATTTCTTCTTCTTTTTCGATCCTTAACCACCGACCGTCAAAGCAGTCAGTGGCCATCACGCCTAGTGGCGTCTTGTAGGGCAACAACAAATTGATTCCACTTTGCACGGTCGGTGGCCATCCTTCGTACAGTGCCCCAACTCTGGTTCATTCTTTGCATCTCAGCCTCCACAGTCCTCCGCCAAGTTGTTTTTGGTCGGCCTCTCTTTCGCTTTCCTTCAGGGGTCCAAAGCATAGCTGTTCTTGTGATGGCATCGGGGTCTCTTCTGAGGACATGACCAACCCAGCTCCAGCGTCTGCCAGCTATGATGGTGTGCATGTCCTCTTGCTTGCTACGAGTAAGCAGATCTTGGTTGGTGATGGTATTCGGCCAAAAAATGCGGTGAATTTTTCTTAGGCATGTTGTGTGAAAAGAGGACAATTTTGACATTTCCTTCTCTGTGACTCTCCAGCATTCCGCACCATAGAGAAGCACAGAAAGCATGCAGCTCTGATATAATCTTAATTTTGTGCTTGTGCTGTACTGGGAGGACTTCCAGATGTTATTTAAGCTAAAGAAGGCTGTTCTTGCCTTGTTCATTCTGATGTTCATGTCTTTGCCTGCCCCACCGTCTGGTGTTACTATGCTTCCTAGGTATGTGAAGGTATCTGTCTGTACCAATTGCTGATTCCTTACTGATATGGGCTCAGGGTTGCTCACATTGAGCGTCATGACCTCAGACTTCTTTAAATTGATGTTCAAGCCCACCTGCTGGCTAAATTTATTAAGTCTATCCGTTTTTTTCCTGGATGTGTTGATGTGAATGTGCCAGCAGTGCAATGTCATCTGCATATTCCAGATCTTCCAATGTAGAAAATGTAGTCCATCTTATTCCTCTTGGACTGCCCTCTGTTGTCTGGCGCATCACCCAGTCTATGACTGTTAAAAAAAGAGTGGTTGATAAGGGGCATCCCTGTCGTACTCCTGTCTTCACCTCGAAGGTTAGGTTGCTCTGCCCAACACTACACGTAAAGTTGGCATAGAGGCTTTTTATGATTGCCACTATGCAGCTTGGAATTCCATAAGCCCTCAGTATTTTCCATAAACTGTCCCTATGTATGCTGTCAAAAGCCTTTTCAAAATCAACAAAATTGATGTAAAGCTGTCTTTGCCATTCTGAGCACTGCTCTATAATGTTCCTGAGAGTGAATATATGGTCTACATATCTTCTGTTCTTTCTAAATCCTGCTTGTTCTTTCCTCAGTTTGTAGTCTACTGCCTTTGAAATTCTCTGTATAATTATCCTGCCTAGTATTTTGCTGGGAACTGAGAGAAGAGTGATTCCTCTCCAATTATTGCAGTCTGCAAGATCTCCCTTTTTGGGCAATTTGACAATTATTCCTTTGTTCCACTCTGATGGTGTTGTCCCCGTTTTCCACACTTGTGCAAATAGTGGTTCTAATAGTTCTGCTGCTAGCTCAGGGTCTGTCTTAAATAGCTCTGCATTTAGTTATCATGGCCCGGAGCTTTACCGTTCTTTAACCCTTTGATTGCTGTGATGATTTCTTCTTTTCGTGGAATGTCTGTATTTACATCTAGATCGTTTTCAGCCTCAGGAACATTCAATTGTGTCTCTGGTATTTCCTTGTTCAGAGTTTCTCTGAAGTGCTCTGCCCATCTTGTTTCCTGTCCTTCTGCTGTCTTGATGAGATTTCCTTGCTTATCTCTTACTAATGTAATATTGTTTGCACCTTGTTTTCCGCTGATGAATTTAGTTATTTTTATACTGTGCTTTGTTCATTTCTCAGTGCTGCCTCTTCTGCCTGTTTTGCAAGATCGTCTAGGAAATTCCTTTTGTTGGCTCGGGTTTGGCGTTTAACTTCCCTGTCCAGCTGGCTGTACTGTTCGCTATATAGTTGCTTTAACCTGGGGGACTTCGCTTCTGTTTTCTTTCTTTTCATTTCCTTTCTCATCTTTATGGTGTTTAGTGTTTCTGGTGTTATCCAGTCTTGCTTCTTCCTTTCCTGGAATCCTAAGCAAGATTTGCTACTTTCCTTATATACTGTTGAAATGGTGTTGAAATTCTGGTCTATATCATCAGTCAATGTCTTTTCCTGGCTTTTGGCAAATTGATATCGTTTCTTAATGTCAGCCGCAAAAGCTTTTCTGGTAAGGGGGTCCTTCAATTTGCTGATGTCAAACCTTTTCTGTGTAGTTACAGTTGGTCCAGCCCTTCTTAGTTTCACTTTCAGTTTTGCTACTACTAAATGGTGATCACTTCCCACATCTGCGCCTCTTCTTACCTTCACATCTTGTAATGCATGTCTCCATCTACCGTTAACCATGATGTGGTCTATCTGGTTTCTGTCCTGACCATTTGGTGATTCCCATGTTAACTTGTGAATTTCCTTATGTGGGAAAAGTGTTCCTCCAATGACCAGGTTGTTAATGCTACAGAAACTTATTAGCTTATCCCCATTTTCGTTTGCTGTTCCGCTGCCGCATTTCCCCATTGTTCTTTCATTGTATGTATTGTGTGTACCAACTTTCGCATTGAGGTCTCCCATTACTATAACAAGATCATATCTAGGTGTGTCTTCCATTTCTTTCTGCAGTTGTTGATAGAATTCATCCTTGACCTCCTCATCGCTATCATTCGTTGGTGCGTAGCATTGTATTATTGTAGTGTTGGTGAATCTCCCTCTCAATCTCAATCGTATCAGTCTGTTGTTGATGGGTTTCCATTCCAGTAATGTCCTTTCTATCCCTTTCTGTAGAATAATGGCTACGCCTTCACTGTGCTGTCCATCCTCTCTTCCAGAGTAAAGTACTGTTTCTCCTGTTGCTGTTTTAACTTTTCCTGCCCCTGTCCATCTGCTCTCACTTATCCCCAGGATGTGTAACCTATAGTTTCTCATTTCTGCCGTGACCTGTCTTAGTTTACCTGTCTCGTACATTGTCCTGACATTCCAAAATCCTATTCTTGTATCCTGTTTTGCGGTCAGGACATCCGTTTTCATGTCAGTGGCTTCCTTTCGGCTTTCACCACTGACAGTCATACGAGCCACAGACTCCGAATGTCCACCCCGCAGCAAAGTTTGTTCATTTGATGTTGTTTCCGTAACTTCATTATTTTTTTTTACATAGACAGGGGTGTCAGCCCTATGCTAAAACCCCCAACCTGGAGGACCAGGGTACCAGCTTTTGTCTGACCCCTACCCACACAGACCAGTCCAGCTTGGTTGAACCTACCAGGAGTAAAACTCCCACTGGCATAGCTCTGGGGATTGTCAGGGTACGCAAGCTGCCATACCGCTACAAGGTATAGGTACCATTGATGGCAGGTTAATAAATTTACATAAACTTTATTCAAGCGTGTCGGTCAGCTCGTTCCAAAATATCTATATTTCATTGTTATAGTTTTTCCATGTCTGTGCGTCTAACTGTCGTCACTTATGTGTGTGTGTACGTGAGTGGTGTATATATATATATATATATATATATATATATATATATATATATATATATATATATATATATATATATATATATATATATATATATATATATATATATATATATATATATATATATATATATATATATATATATACACAGTAGAACTCCATTTATCCGAACCCCATGGGACCGAGCATCGTTCGGATAATCAAATGTTCGGATAATTGGATTACATAATGTATCGAGTACATGTACACATATTTCTAACAATAATTAACCATCACAAGGAAAATACACTATAAAACATATTTACTTGTACAGTAATAATAATACCCACACTGTATTAGATCACTGTATCACCAAAATCTTTTATTACACTGCAGTGCATGTACTACTTGTATTAATTATTTTTGTTAAGAAAGAGAAATGTTTTCAAAATAACATTACAAACGATTCAAAACCAGGCGCAACTTACGTATATATGTACTTGCACAGATGTAGCCCACTATTTAAAATAATGAGGAATCCTCTTTTGCACCAAACTGGATAGTCTCCTTTTGGCTGCTAAGTCCCGCATTCTCTTCAACAGCAGAAGCTGTGTAGGACAGCTGTCATCTTCTTGCTCGTACCAAGCGATCGCTATTTCTAGTGCTATAAAGGCCTCTTCAGGACTTGGTCGATGTTTTGGTTTTTCTTCATAATCTACAAGTACATCATGTACTTCTGAGGAGTCTTCATCATCGGTCACTACATGTATTTGGTTTTCTTCTTGCACAAAAGACAAAATTTCTTCGTCATTCAAAAACTGAAAACCAGAATCATTATCATCTTCTAGCCACATGTGTGCATCAGCTTTGTCACAGTCCGAAAATCCGGGCATTGCTTGAAACAGTTCCACAACTTCATTTATACAATCATCATTTGTGTCCACTGCAGTAGTTTCATTTCCTCCTTTTTTCCCAAGCAATCTACTCCAAGCCTTGTTGAGATTATCTTGTGACAGGGTGGTCCAAGCATCAGCTAACATATAGCAGCAGTCTTTGAGATTAAGCTTATTGGAAAACGCCACCACACTTTCTTCATCTTCAGCCAACAATAAACGACGCAGGACTTCCTTCTTGTACATCTTTTTAAGCTTTGCTATAACACAATGATCCATTGGTTGAATCAGTGCTGTTACATTGGGAGGCAGAAAAATTACTTTAAAATTTGCATCAACTGCATTCAATGTATCCGTCTCTGGATGAGATGGTGCATTGTCCAGTAGAAGAATTACTTTTCCAGTTTTCTTTTCTTGTTCTCTCAACCTCTTCACATTTGGGATGAACTGATTTGTATACCAATCAAGAAATATTTCACTATTCATCCAAGCACTCTTCTGTGCTTTGTAACACAATGGGAGACATGTCACATTCTTTAAACAACGTGGTTTTTTGGCTTTGCCGATCATTAGCACCGGTAAACGATGACTTCCACTGGCATTCGCGGCTACCAAAATTGTTACTCTCTCTTTGCACTTTTTAAACCCAGGGGCAGCTGCTTCGCGCTGAGATGCAAGTGATTTTTGAGGCAATGATTTCCAGTATAAGCCAGTCTCATCGGCATTATACACATCATCGAGTGAATAACCTTCTTCTTCCAAAAAAGCCAAGAATGTTTCTTTAAAATGTTTAGCGGCAGTTGCATCGCTAGATAAAGATTCCCCTTGAATCTCCAATTCTCGTATGCCATGACGAGATTTAAAGTTTCTTAACCATCCCTGTCTAGCCTTAAAGTCAGGAGGACCGTCAAGTTGATTGTTGAACTGAAGTGCCTTTTCACACAACAGAGAACCAGAGATAGGTTCCCCTTTGCTTCTTCTTTGCACAAACCATATATACAAGGCCTCTTCCATTTTCACATCTTTCGCATTTCTCATGGTTTTACATTTCTTCGACCCATTTTCACTATCAAATTTCGATGCAAAACTCATAATTTTATCCTTGTTACTTTTGATGTCAGAGATGGTAGCTTTCCCAACATTGAAAATCCTCGCAAGTGAAGACACAGTTTCACCTTGTCCTAGTCTCTTGATAATTTCTGTTTTCGTTTCAATTTACAAAACATTGCGGTTCCTTTTATATGCTTTAGGCCTACTGGAAGATGCCATATCGCACAGAGAAATACTTGTACACCAAAATTATTCTGCTGTAGTAGCAGACACAATTATTTTAAGTTGAACTGTCT
Source organism: Oreohelix idahoensis (assembly GCA_024509875.1). Lineage (NCBI taxonomy): Eukaryota > Metazoa > Mollusca > Gastropoda > Stylommatophora > Oreohelicidae > Oreohelix > Oreohelix idahoensis. The sequence goes on along the minus strand of JAMPIV010021671.1, from coordinate 571,122 downwards.
GTTTAGCCAGTGTTCTACCTAGAACGCACACGTACACTGGATTGGTAAACCAGATATTAACTGACTTTATGATCTAACTGACTTCCTGTACGTAAGCGACCGACCATTAGCCATCCCATTCTCTACAAATTGTTCGCACACATTTGAAGTTTGCCGCATCAAAAGATTCAGAATTTTAGTCTAACGTGACTGTGGCATCTGATTTTTTTTTTTTTTTTCTGGAAAAAGTGTTCGGATAATTGGATGTTTGGATAATTGGGGTTCGGATAAATGGAGTTCTACTGTATATATATATATATATATATATATATATATATATATATATATATATATATATATATATATATATATATATATATATATATATATATATATATATATATATATATATATATATATATATATTAGACTGTCTGACTCCTCTAGATCTGTTGTAGAAGATAGACTGAAAGAGAGAAAATTCTCGATTTCAGGGAAAGACTCTATTAATTTCTCCATCTCACTCGTGGAAATCTATCTCTATTATTTATCTCTCACTGTTGCTATCGCTTATTCTAATCTATTCAGAAGGGACCAACCCAAGTCTTAATTCCCCTATCAAAAATCTACGACAGGCATCTGTAAAGATTACTATCTGTTTTTCTGCCTGTGCTTTGCATTCAATGAGTTTCCGCTGCCTGTTTCAGGGCTTCTGCTTCAGTACTGAAGTTATTGCAGTATTTGCCAGTGGCAATTGCCATAGAGTGGATTCTATTCTTTAATTTTATGAGGATGCCGGCACCCCCATTTTCAACTGCATTTTTTGCTGAACAATCAGTATATGCATGTGTCCAAAGCTTTGCTGGGAATTTTTGGTCAATATACTTGGTTGCTATACACTTTCTTTGTGTTTCTGTCTGTGTTCCCTTACTTTCAATGCATGGAATATCAGATTTTAACTCAGGAAAGCATCTTATTTTCCACAGTGGGATAGTTGTGCTTGTTGGTATTTTCTTTGCAACTGAGCTTGCTAGCATGGTATTTTTGCTAATTTTTTCTTTTGCTTGGGATACGTAACAAAAGCGCCAGGTCTTTGAAATATATAATGTATGAACGGCCATGCCTAGTATGATACAGCGATAGTAATATCTGAGCTGTATGGCTAATTCCACCCACACAGTATTTTGTATTTGGACATGCGCCCTAATATAACCGACGGACCATGTGTCTAGGTTGAATGGTAGTGTCTCGCCAATGCGAGGCAAAAAAAAACTAAGTAATGTCAAACAAATTTTCGTCAATATGCCACACTTTGTATTTTACTCAGGCCAGTATTTATAGCCGATCGTGAACATGTAGCAGGTGCCAGGTTTCCAAGTGGGTGGGTGGGTGGCTGGAAAATGCTGCTTCTGCATAGCTCATCAACGCTGCCTTTATGCACAATTTTAAAAAAAAACGAAATACTTCATTGAAAAATTAAAGAATATATAATTACGAGGGGAAAAATGTACTACAAGAGACTGACACTTGAGAGTCATGACCCAACTGCTCAGCTCCCAGATAAAAAGGGCCAAAACACTTCTCCGACGAGGGACCACTTCTGGTGGTCAGATTACCCCACGTTGCACTGCTCTGTATAAAGTTTCCTATCATCAGAGGACAAAATTTCCTTCAGATTTAAGACTCGAAAACATGAACATGGCCAGAAAACAAAACTACAGGAAGACAGAAAGGATATCACCCCCACCTTGCACTGCTCTGTATAACGTTTTCTATCATCAGAGGACAAAACTTCCTTCAGATTTAAGACTCGAAAACATGAACATGGCCAGAAAACAAAATTACAGGAAGACAGAAAGGATATAACGGATACTATCTGGCACGAGTGGAGACAGTAAATAAACGTTGTTGGTGTGAGAGAGGAATTGAACAGTGAGATCTGCCGAGAAATACAGGGTGTCAGAGAATCCTTCGCCGGATTATGAAGTTTAGGAACACTAACAGGTACGAGTGTTATGGACTAATGTTTTACAGCCTTAACACAAAGAATGGTATTGGTCAGTCACTGAAATTCACAGTCAAAATGAAAGGTGTCTGGATACAAATTTTTCAGTATGTCTCCACGGCGACCCGCTTTGTGACATGTCAAATGTTCATGTTTACCTTCTCCTAATCGGTCGCCATCTTCGCTGCACAATGCATGGCTGGTGCATGGTTACCAGCCTGTAGAACAAACAATTTAGTTGCCAAGTGTATTGCCGATAACTGTTTCGATATGCACCGCGTGGTTCCGTTTTTAATTTTATTGTAATTCGGTGAATAGTTTTCGGACACCCTGTGTTACTGCCTACGGCAAGTGGTGCGGCATATGTTGCTTACAAGAAGACACTGACATTAAAGCCAGCCATTAAAGATTTGCGCTTAAAAATAAAACAGAAAACGGTGGGTAACTCTTATTGTGTACTGCTTTCTCCAGTTTGTATCATCATCTCATCTCAACCCGTAACCCGTCATGGGTCGTAGGGGTGCCATGGTGGAAGCATCAGCAGACAGGGTCCTCCACTGCTCTCTATCCTCAGCAATGCGTACAAGTGTGGAAAAACCGTGCCCTGTCCATTCTTTGATGTTATCAGCCCAGGATTTTCTTTGCCTTCCTCTTCTCCGTTTACCTTCGACTGTTCCCTGGAGGATCGTTTTAGAAAGGGAGTCATGACGAGTTGCATGCCCAAACCAGGCGAGCTTTCGACGTTTCACTACTGACAAAAGTTGTTCTTGGTGGCCTGCATAGGTGTTTATTTTCTCTCCAACATAGACATTTGTTTTGTGCTCTTTATAGCAAATGCGCAAAATTCTTCTATAACATTTATACTCGAAAGCCCGAATCCTTCGCTCCGTATCTGCAGTGAGTGTCCAGCCCTCACACCCATACAAGAGAATAGATAGATAATACAAGTGATTTGTATAATTTGATCTTCACAGGAAAACTGATGTTACTTTTCCAGATCACATTCAGCCTTGTCATGGCAGCTGAGGCCATCTCAAGTCTTGTCTTGATTTCTTTACTTGATCTTCCATCACTACATACATATAGTGGACCCCAGATATTTAAAGGTGTTAACTTCTTCTAACGTTTGCCCATTTAACGTAATGTTGGTCGGAACATGTTTCTTATGGCTATTCACCAATATCTTGCTTTTTTCTATATTAATTTCCATCCCACACGTTCTTGTTACTTTCTCCAGTCTAGAGGTAAGGTCTTGAAGTTCTGATTCTGTTCCAGCTATAAGATCGATATCATCAGCAAAGCGTAGATTGCAAAGAGGTCGGCCTCCAATAGATATGGTTGTTTTATAATCGTAGAGAGCCTCCTGCATAATATGTTCTAGATATATATTAAAGAGCACTGGGGACAGGATACATCCCTGACGAACTCCTACAGTTGTTTTGAAAAATTCTCCAATGTCATTGCTTGCAAAAACAGCACTGCTTGCGTCCTTGTATAGTGCTTCAATGATATCTATGATGTTGGTATCAAAATTGAATTTTCTCATTATTTGCCATAAGCCTGCATGCCAGACTCGATCGAAGGCTTTTGTGAAATCGATGAAGTTATGGTATAAATCGCGTTGATGCTGGAGATGTTTTTCGATCAGTAATCTAATATTGAAGATTTGTTCTGAGGTACTTCTTTTTGGTCTAAAGCCAGCCTGTTCCTCGGACAAGATTTCTTCTGATTTCTGTTTTATTCTGTTCATGTCCTTAACATCACTTTACTTGGATGACTAATAAGGCTAATGGTTCTGTAATTCTTGCACATTTTTAGATTTCCTTTCTTTGGAAGCGGTATTACTAATGACTGCGCCCACTCTTTTGGCCATTTTTTAGTACTCCATATCTTCTGGCAAATTGTTGTCATGATTTTTACTATATCTGGTCCTCCATATTTCAAGAGCTCTGCTGGGATATTATCCACACCCGGTGACTTCTCTCCTTTCATCGAACATATAGCCTCTTCCACTTCTTCCCGTAATATTGCTGCATTTCCGAGTTCCCTGTTTTCACACTTAATGTTGTTTAATATGCTATAGTCAGTGTCGAGTTTACAGTTATATAATTCTTTACAATATTTTGTCCATCTTCTCATTACAGCTGTTTTTTCATTGAGCAGAGCCCCATTGCTATCTTCTATGACAGTTACCCTGGGCTGTTGGGGTTTTGATAGTCTTCTTAATGTGTCGAAAGCTGCCTTGCTGTTACCTTTTATTAGCCCCGTATTAATGGACTCACATTGATCAGCTACCCATTTTTCTTTGGCCTGTTTCATTTTTTTTCTAATATTTTTATTCACCATACTGTATTGCCATGCTGCTTCAGAACCTCTTTCTTATCCTTTTTCATTTCCCGCTCCCCACCGTGCCAGCCCACTGACCGTATGCATCTGGCCCTATTTTAGCATTCCAATCCCCTAGCACGATAAGAAGATCTTTCTTTCTTCCAGTTTGTATACATCCTTTAAAATTGTATACACTTATTATTTAGACTCTGGCCACCTCATCTTGCGCCACATTTGCTAGGTGTTTAATTTATCCACAAAATTTCTTCCCGCCTCGTAAATGTCATTAAAATTAATGCAGCATACAGATGTAATGTAAGGGGCCCATCACATTTCTTAGCTCATAAACACGAAAACCGCCACCAACTTTTTCAGAGCCACCAAGAAGACACGAGCATTATTATAACGGGTAGACAATGGAATTTGGTTGGCCACATCCTTAGAAGAGACCCTGACGCCATGACCAGAACTGCCATGCTATGAACTAAACAAGGAAAGCGAAAATAAGGCAGGCCAAAAGCTACTTGTGGAGGCAGAGATGCTAAGCATGAACCAGAGCTGCGGCGCCCATCGAGGAAAGTAGAGACAGTTTGTTGCTGCTCCACATAACGCCCATCAGACGTGATGGTTATTGATTGCGTTCATGTTCAGAGGCCATGGACCAAAGAAGGCGCAATATTCAGTAAATTAAAGAATACCCCCCCCCCCCCATAACAGACGGAAATGCTAGATGGAAAAGATTTGTAATTAATAAAGCAATAATACTAAGGTACTCATAATATATTCAGGGAATGTGGTCAAAATGACTTGCAGGTGAGTGGCGGGACAACTAAAGTAGATTTAAGACCTTCGACATTATTGATGCATAAAAGACAAAAAAAGCTATTGGCATGTTTCTTCTTCTTCTTTGATCCTTAGCCGCCGACCGTCAAAGCAGTCAGTGGCCAACACGCCTAGTGGCGTCTTGTAGGGCAACAACAAATTGATTCCACTTTGCTCGGTCGGTGGCCATCCTTCGTACAGTGCCCCAACTGGTTCATTCCCTGCATCTCAGCCTCCACAGTCCTCCGCCAGGTTGTTTTTGGTCGGCCTCTCTTTCGTTTTCCTTCAGGGGTCCAAAGCATAGCTGTTCTTGTGATGGCATCGGGGTCTCTTCTGAGGACATGACCAACCCAGCTCCAGCGTCTGCCAGCTATGATGGTGTGCATGTCCTCTTGCTTGCTACGAGTAAGCAGATCTTGGTTAGTGATGGTATTCGATGGCATGTGATGATCATCAATTAGTGAATGCCATTTGATTTCCTAGAATGTTCGTGAAATTTTTGTTTTTATATTTGTGTTGTTGTTGCAAAAGCTTATACTCTACTCTGATTTTATTAGCTGCGACTAAGCGAAAATGTAGCGGTTTTATTTTTTTGCAGACAATTTCTATGTCTCTAACTTCAATGCAATCCTAGACCTTCTGCCTCCTCTTCTCAGTGCCAGGAAACCCATGTTAAAGATTGTCGCGCTAAATTATGCTCGTCTTGTCAGCGCATGTTCAGTCAACCTATATATTTTCTATTTAATGTGCAGATTATTATTCATAGCCTGAAGTCTTCGTTTGTGACCTTGTCATGCCATTTTCACGATGAGTTGGTTTTTTTTTCCTCTCCTTTCCTTGTTATTTACAAACGCCTGCTGCTTTTGGACGTATGGACATTAAGAAAAGAAAAAGTTCTTCAGCCATTAAATGGCTTACCTCGGAAAACTTCTTATATAAGAGTTGGATGGAGCAGGGAAGAATGAGGAGGAGAAGACGATGGTGAAGAAGAACAGAGAAAAAAATGCAGCATACGAGAACGAGAAGATAAATCTTAAGACGTCTTATGTGGCAATATCCCAATCTGCGCCCCTCTCATTCCTTTTCTTACATTCTTTACTTTACTTTTTTTTACTTACAATTATCTCAATCCCTTTTCTATCGCCATTTTTTGCCTTTCCTTTCCCCTCATCACGTGCTCGCTTTTTGTCTCTTCCATTTATAATTGTGAAAAGACACAGCTCCCACCCAGCACGGAAGCTACGATCGATATCCAACTCGTCTCCTCATCTCTTCTAGATCTGTTGTGTTTCTGTGGACCTGCAGCTGAGGGTCGACTATGACGGACATACCGACGGGCTGTGAGCCACACACAAAAGCGAACTTCAAACAGAGAATTAGTGATGTATGCATAAGAGAGAGAGAGAGGGGGGAGAAGGGATTGTGTGTGCTTGTAAGAGATACATTTTCTGACGCAATAAATATCAGAGGTTTATGAATGTCTAGGTAACGCCGAAAAGAATATTCACTTAATTGCGGAAGTATCTTATGACCACAAAAACATTTTTCGTAAATAAACGAATACCTTTAGGAATATATGTTCAATGCTTATATACATATACTGCTAATAAACAGAGAAGCGAGGCGCTATTTGAAAATCAAAGACAGAAATAAAGTAATGTATTCTGGTAAAAGAGGGAAAACTGAGAAAATGTTAAAGTTCCTCTCCTCTCCCCCCCCCCCCCCCCCCCCCCCCCCCAACTCGGCTTTTGGAAACAGCCCTTTAACAAGATTTCCGTGCCAACCAGTCGGCTAGAGGGGGGATGGGGGCTGTCTGCTCAGCTTCTGTCCGCGTCTTCCGGGCCGTGTTATATCTCGATGTGTTGTGGGATCTTTCTCATCATCATCATCAGTTGCCATCTCCACAACGAAGGTTGGCTGTAATGGATCTCCAACGTCTTCTGTCTCTTGTCTTGGTGGTGCACTCTGATAGACTCTTTCCTGTCCATCTCTTGATGTTATCTTCCCACTTATAGCGTTGTCTTCCCCTTGCACGTTTGCCTTCTACTCTCCCTTCTGTTATGGTCTTTTGCAAGGTGTTATGCCTTTTTATGTATCCAAAATATTTTAGCTGCCGAACTTTGACCTCCCTCATTAGTTCTCTTTTCATACCTAGATTTTCTAGGACCTCCTTATTTGTTTTCATCTCTTTCCATGAGATACGCCCCATTCTTCTATATATCCATATTTCAAGAGCCTCAATTCTTTCTTCCAACTGCTTATTCATCGTCCATGTTTCTGCGCCATACAGAAATGCAAAATATATATAACACTTTATGATTCTCAGTTTTAATTTGTGAGATAACTGTTCGGATGTCAGTATATGTTTCATGTTGTTGAATGTAGCTTTGGCCATTCCTATTCTCTTCTTGATTTCTGTTTCACATCTGCCATCTTCTGTTATTATATGACCAAGATATACGTAGCTCTTGACTTGTTCCAGGATCTTCCCATATACTTCTTCTACTCGGGGCTTCATGGAAAGGGGAAAAAATAAACTGACTGTCTTGTGGTGGCAGCACGTGTCTTTCTCGGTGTACGATCTATCACGTCGTTTCGTCACCTTTTCTACTCTTCCTTTCAGTTTCACACTTGATTCTGGCAAATAATTTCGTTACATTCATTATGTACAGAGGCGTCACTGGGGGTGCGCGGACCGCACCCGGGTGACACCATCAGAGGGGGTGATCAGCTGAGGGGGGTGACACCACAATGACTGTCTATAAAATTTGTGTGCAGTGTTTCAGCAGAAATTTATTATTTTTTATAAAAATATCCCTGTAGTTAGTTATAACCACAAAAACATTTTTTCGTAAGCCCAGCTTTCATGTACTGTATCAATATACCTACACGGCTAAAACTCTATGCTAGTTTACTTTTTGAACCTTCTAATGCGCATTATGATTTAGTCGAGATGTTCACTAAGTGCTGAAATGCTCGTGTATTTGTTCCTGCTTATTTTTTTGGGTATTATTTCATTTATGAGTATATTCCCATATGCATTTACGAGTAACATTAGTACAAAAAACATTACTAAGGATTCTGTATGGTCTGGTACGAGAGGAGGTCCAGGGGGGGGGGGGGGGACACCATGAGTTATCGCACCAGGTGACACCAACCCTAGTGACGCCTCTGATTATGTATCAATTTCTTTGTTCTCCCTCTTCCACGTTTTCAAATATTGTAATATGAATGACTTCAAGGAAGTGCTAAAAAGCTTTACTGATAAGATGTGATCGTGGTCGATTACGTATCTTACCTCGTGCTTGCAATGACAACCCCTACTGCATCCCTTAGCTTAGTATCTTACTGTTGTCTTCTGTCTACTTCTTTCGCCGTCAAATATCGCTCATGGGGGTAAGTAGTGACTTCCGATCCAGTGCACGGCTGCAGCCTGGTTTTCTGCCATGTTATTTTGTTTACGATGAACACAATTGCCATTTCTTCCATCTTCTGGGTCGTCATCAACACCTGGTGACTTCTGTTTTGATATTCTATGCCTGTGCAACCTGTTAGTTCGGGTTTCATCTCCACTACGATTCTAAGACAACTCTTTTTTCCCTCAATATATTCCTTCACCGGCGTTAGTCTCAAACACACTGTCATTAATTTCATAGTTTCTTACAGAGTCTTGTCTTGTTGTATTAGTTGCTTTAATAGAAGGACTGAAACGGCATGGCAACATCACTAATGTGGAACTAACTAGACATACACCAGTGGAACAGGAGATGAAGATAAGACGCTGACTTTAAAACCATGTAAAAGCAATAAAAGGCAGTCCCTGTTCCGGAATCCCCATGGTAAGAGAAATAGGAGACCAAAAAAACACGGAGAACAGAATTGGAGACAACCATCAAAGGGTTAAAGAAGACATGGACATACCTTCAGCGGATGATGACATAGGACAGGAGAGCTTAGCATGTTTGTGTTGAGGACCAGTGTGCTCCCAGCGGGCTGAAGTTACTGACTGACTGATTTATGGAGTACTTGCTTTTCTCATACACCTCGTTTGACATGCAATTTTTAATTTCTCGTTCTCTGGTTATTGCACAGGTCTTTTTTGACATTCTAGCAAAACTATAAATCACTAGTCTCGAACGGAATGATCTACTTATAACATTTATTTCAACGATCGTTTGGTTTGAAGGACTATCTTCATTGCTCACGGACAACTCCATCAGTGCTCCGATCTCCTACCTTAGAGGAGATCTCAGCACAGTGCACAAACTCCGTATCTCCGGCGAGAATCTTATGTATATATAGGAATTACACATTCTTTAAATATTTTTGTGGTGGGTAGGTTTTCTAATTTTTAAATGTTTGCCAGGGCAGCGGCCTTATGGCCTACTCTTTACGATTTCCAACTGTAGAGGGATTTTTAACGTGCGCAACTTATACACGGGACCACCTATTTTTTCGCCCTTATCCGAGAAGGTTAGGCATCCGATCTCACTTCCCATGAGACCGGGGTGGGAGGGCGGGTGGAGGAGGAAATGACATCATCATTAAGACCACTGGTTCTAAACAAAAATTTCCATAAATTATATTCCCCTCCATTGGGAATCGAACCCGGTACTTTTATACTACCAGGTGGACGCCATACCTCTTAGCCACTCCGACCCCCTAACAATGTAGAACAGTTAAAAAAAGGAAAACAAATGGATATTTAAAAGGCAAACAGACGAGTTTACATTGTAAATTTCGCTTTCTGCTAAACAACATATGTTCTTCTGTACTATTTGTTACGACATGGTTTATGATGTTAGCCACTATTATTGTGAGCACTTTTAAAGTTACGCATTAAGGGGTTGAAATGCTATAAATATATATTATGTTTCGCGCTTCACGGTATTGACCATACCAAAGGATTGGGAGATTGCCATCATAACACCAATTTTCAAAACGGGTGACAATCGACAGTGTGGAAACCATAGAGGCATATCCCTTCTCAGTGTCCCTGGTAAAATCTACTCTAGAATCCTAGAGCAGAGACTCCGACGCCTAGCTGAGCCACAATTGGATGAGGTCCAGTGCGGATTCCGAGCAAACCGAAGTACTCAAGACCTAATCTTCACACTCAGACAGCTGAGTGAAAAGGCCCTTGAGTATAAGATGCATCTTTGTTTCATAGATCTGGAAAAGGCGTTTGACAGGGTCCCCTGGAGCAAACTTTGGGACTGTTTAGCAAGGAAGAATATTCCAGCACCTCTGATTCATGCTATACAGAGCTTCTACAAGTCTTGCAGAAATTATGTGAGGACAGCAAACCATAAGTCAGAAGAGTTCAGGACCACCACTGGTGTAAGACAAGGTGATATCCTATCACCTTACCTCTTCATACTCCTTATGGACGATGTCATCAAGGCATGTAAGGAGAGAACAAGAAAGTATTCAGTGGGGTACTGGAAGATGAGACAGGTCTATATTTCGGAGCTGGCATTTGCTGATGATGTTGCCCTGATTGCTAAATCAGAGGCACATCTCAAATCCAACCTGCAAGTCTGGAAGGAAGAGCTGGAGAAGAGAGGGATGGTCATAAGCAGCTCTAAAACAAAATCCATGGTGATATCACGAGAAGAAAGAAGACATCAGATTAAGCTGGGAGAACAAGTCCTGGAGCAGGTCGACCACTTTAAATACCTCGGAGCTATTATAGAGCGAAAGGGAGGCATCAAAGAAGAGTTGGCCACTCGAAAAGCAGCAGCTGGGAGACTTTTTCAGGCCATAAATCGAGGATTCCTCAGCAAGAAAGAGGCTGGTAAGAAAACGAAGATGGCTGTATACCGCTCCACCTATGTCCCAGTCTTGACATATGGATGCGAGTCATGGGCCATGACTACAACCCATAAAAGCCAGATCCAAACCTCAGAAATGAGGTATCTGAGGAAGGTGGTTGAAGTAACAAGAAGAGACATGGTACGCAACCAGACGATACGTCAAGGCCTTAAATCCTACCCCCTGCAGACCCAAGTAGAACAGTCCCAATTAAGATGGTTTGGCCATGTCTGCAGAATGGGAGAAGATCTGATACCACGACAAGCATGGGAAACAAAGAGCCAAGGATCCAGACCCGGAGGACGACCCAGAGTCCGCTGGGAGGACAACATTAGACAATCTTTGAAGGACCAAGGACTAGAATGGAACCAGGCCAAGAGGAAGACAGCCGATAGGATAATCTGGCGCTCTCTCTTCCAAACCTCTACACCTCACGGTAGAAGGGGAACGACTAAGTAAGTAAGTAAACTTCACGGTATTGAACGCGAATTTGTATAGTTGTCTAGGATTATGATGACGTGTTACGTTGGTATGCTAACACATGACAACGTTATATCTTTACCCTTCAGACTCCGAACTTGATCCAAGTCGGACGTATTTTTGATGACTCCCAATATATATTGAATTGCGTTGAAGTCCTTTTGAAGATATGCTACAGGGTCAGCTATCTTATGTGATGAATAGAATAATGGAGTATTCTTATCGATGATTAATGTTTTCCTGAACTAGGAACAAAAGGGAGTATAAATTTATGATTAATATAATCTTTATCTTCGCCAAAACGACGGCTGTTCGCTACCGGATGATGGACATATGACATCGCGTGTAAATAGTCGGACCTTTTGACGACAGAGCAAATAATATATATAATATTGTAATGGACTGCGCAGAGGACTCTGATATAACTATTTGATGTAAATGGATTCAAATATATATATTGTATGTGAAATAAATATGTACTGTTTTTGTGGACTCGAAGAAATCGGATCTTTGTTGATTCAATACAATGAACTTGTTTATATTACTCATCATTCGCGAACACCATCAAAATCAGCACCATGGCTCCAATAAGGATAGATTGAAGATCAAGTAAAAGTACACAGAATTATAATATATGAAAAATCATTCTTCAATAAAATGTTTAAAGGATTAAAACAGAACTCAACAAAACGGTGGCAACAATTTCTGGTGTCCCTAGTGTGGGGAACGAATATTTTTTCTTCCACAAGATGTTACCAATTTTGATCAAGAATAACAATTCTCATTCGCATTGCCAAGAACTGTTTATATTTGTTGTGCGCTCACGTGACTTGGAAAAAAGTATGACTCATTGCGCATGACGACTAGAGGTCAAACTGACGTCATCATCTTGTCAAGCTGAAAGTCGTGGCCGTTAACAGCCTTTATCGAATGTCAAATCAAAAAAAAAGGCATCAAGATCTTATGCAAGGAATGGATCAAGAAGAACCCAGTTCGCCAGTTCCATCAATTATTGAATTACAGTTCGGGACATCTGTTCAGTCCGTTGATGCATGCCAGCACTGACCGGGGAACATAGTTGATCACAAAAAGCTAAGTACCCATTGTTGGTTCAGTAAAGCAAACAGTAGTCCATTTGCAATTCGTAGCCATGTTTATTGATATCGTTTTTTACATGTTACATGGTTTGTAAAATGCCTATATGTTGTTGTTGTTCGTCTAAGCGGGAGGTTGGAAAGGGAGTTTCAAATCAACTAATACCGCTTCGGCTGGTCAGTGGATTTGAAACCGTTCTATAGGGAACAGTTTGATTATCTTCGACTGACGAAAAATCAGCTAAAAGCTGTGGCATACTTTGTTCGTTCTCGAATTCAGTCAAACATTATTTGTTAGCTGTGAAGTGATGTATATGCATGTTGTATTATCATTGTCTTTAGTTTTATTCTAATTGATTTTTTGTCTGCTGTTTGTCATATGTCCGTTAAGCCTAACCTTACTATATTTCGGTTATACACATAAACCTGTGACGTCATCTGTAAGGGTCCATGTTTGTGAACATTTTTTCTAGATTTTTGTGTGCTCTGGCCCATTTCTAAGTTCAGTATACTTCGTCATTTCCGTGATGTTTATTCAGTTTTAAAATCATTTTAATGTTGGTAAATCGACTTGTCTTGTGAAAATCGTGTTGTAAAATCTTTTAGTTAATATTCATATATGTTCTTCGTTAATAACATTAATATTATTATAGGATAAATATAATATAACACTTATAGTTAATTAATTGAAAATATTTGGTACCTGAGATATTTTCTTGGTGGTTTGAATTAGTGGTTCAAGTAGCAACTATTTTTTTTGTGCCTGAGTACGGCATAATATGATAAAATATTAACCAAAAGTAACTTTTATCTTATACTTAATTGGTAAGTCACACTATAAGTAGTTGATGGACTAAGTGTGTCAAAGTACTATATTAGCCATTGGGGCATATATCATTGAAGATATAAATAATGGATGCTTGAAGTAATGTTAGCATCGTACACTAGTCGGTCATGTAACCACTAGTTATTTGTCATTAATAAGGAATAGTGATATAAAATATTGGGTGAAAATAATTCTTGAACTTACAATTAGTTGTAAAGGAATATGATAAGTATTTGATTGATTATATTGAGTAACCATACCTTATTGCTTATTAAACTTGTATATATATAAATAAATAATTGACTAAGTAAGTATATTAGTGAATTAATATGGCTACTTTAGAAACTTTTGTAAAGATTGGAAAAGATTTTGGTTACAAAGGAGAAATTCTTCGAGAATTTGCAGTGGCGGAACTAGAAAAATATGAAGCTAAAAAAGCTGAATTAAAGCAACAGGAAGCTGATAGAAAACGAGAATTAGAAGAACAAAAAGTGATAGCAAAGCAAGAGGAAGCTGTTAAGAAACAAGAAGAGATTGAGAGAGAAGCTAAGGAAGAAAGACAAAGGGCAAGAGATGAAATGATACGTGTTGAAGAAGAAAATAAAAGGAAACAGGAAAAAGAATTAACACTTCTTCGTCTAGAAGAATTAAAAATGAGAGCACAAATTGCGTCTAATAGCAATAATGTTGATTCGCATAATACTCCTTCATCAACCCATATTAATAGTAATTATAGGTTTAAACCACCAGTGTTCAAACAAAATTTTGACGATTTGTCGTCATATCTCTTAAGATTTGAACAAGTCTGTAATGCAAATAACGTTGATAAATCTTTATGGGCTTTAAAACTCAGTGAATTTTTGGATGGTGAACCATTGAAGGCATTAAATACTATGGATCAAGCAGTCATAAATAATTATGATGCTGTAAAAACTTTATTGCTAAAGCGATTTCAACTAAACGAGGAAGGATACAGAATGAAATTTAAGTCATTACTACCTGATTCAAGTAAGAATTTTTCTGAATATATTGCGACAATACGTATAACATTTAACAGATGGGTGGAATTATCTGGTATCAATAAAACATATGATCAGATTGTTGATTTAATGCTGAGAGATAAGATTTTGTCATCGGTTAGCAAACCTTTCTTATCGTTCTTACAGGAACGTAACCCACCTACATTAGCTGACTTAGAGAAAATAGCTATTCAATACTGTACAGCACATCCAGGAGTTTGTATAGCAAACAATCAAGTGAGAGAAGCATTATCTGTTGCTTCTGCTACAACCTGGAATTTTAATCATAGATCACAGGCTCAAAGCCTGGATAGAAATTTTGTGCATCGCAGAAATGATAACAATAATTATTATAAAAATGATAATTTCAATATGAAAAACAATTCATCCAGAGGTAGACCACAATTCAGAAACCAATCACCTCATTTCATGAACAACTTCCAACAAAATTCAACATGGAATCAACCATACAATGTTACTTCACATAACAATAGTAACTGTTGAGGATTGCTTCATGTCTGCAGCATGGCGCATTCCTCATATGATTATATCTCCGCGACTGATGTCGATGATTGTTTCATGTCTACAGGCATTTGGATTTGAGCTCGATCCGAATGACGGTATCATGGAACACCTCAAACGAATAGAGATATATCTCATCGACCGATGTCGATGATTGTTGCATGTGTGCAGGCATTTGAGTTTGGCCGACTCGAATTGCTGCACCATGGAACATCGCAATTGAATATAGTAACGACATAGTATGCATATCACTATGCATGACGCGTATGTCTTTGTAACGTCATTCGACTTGTGGGTTTTGACCCGAACGGCAGTGTGTTTCAGAAGTGTGGCCATTGCCACTTATATTGTGTGGTATAACCACTTAGAAAGTGTGTGGCGTCAGCCACTTATTACTTGTGTGGCTGGGAAGCCAATTGAGCAGTGTATTTCGTGAATAAAACGTAAGTCGTATTGTTACTAATGCAGTTTGCATAATTATGGCAGATTAGCCAGGCATGGTATGCCAAAGGAACATTATGGTACTAGCAATAGTGTAAGACTAGTATAGATAGATATTATACAGCTAGCAGCAAGCGTAAGCCTAGTGTAATGGACATTAGACGACTAGCAGTAGACGTAAGCCTAGCATAAGAAGTGTATTACAAAACTATCAGGATAATTAAGTCTAGTGCAAAAGGCTATTGTATAAACTAGCTACGGGAGTAAGTCTAGTTAGCCTTTGAATTTATGCCAAAGGACACTGGCCGTTAAAAGGAACTGACCTCTAACCATAACTCTAGATAGAGATTGATGAACATGTGTTAATGAACTAATGAGAACTCTTACAGATCGTACATGAATGTGATGTGACTTTTGTTCCCATGTAGTTGATGTCTGCTCATGGAATGAAATTATTAATTAAATATTTTGAGTCGTCAAAATCACGGTCTTATCAACTGAAGTATTTGGAGTTGAGTTAAATGCTGTTTATCTTCAACTAATCATGACCAGTGATGATTAATGTCTTAAAACACTGCATCTCACACTGCTAATATAATCAATAAGACAAGAGACTAATACAGGTCAGTCAAGGGACGAATATTTAATATGAAACATGTTCAGCAGATAATGCATCACATGGGTTAAGCAGACAAGATCGATACCAACGAACAGTATTACGGAATCCTACAAAAGTGATAAGAACCCGAGGGACTTCGACTCTAGAAACAGAATACGCATATAACAACTTGATCATCCTCAACAGACTAGGAGTCATCGAAGCACCCATAACATACTGGGGTCCCGAGTCCATAACATATTGGTGTCAGAAAGTGTCTGGATTGCGTGAATACTGGTTCCCCCCTTCAAGTATCGAAGAAAGTTAAACTGATGATGAACGTTTTGGAAGAAAATTCATTCATACAGCCAAACTGGCAATAGAATTGCGCATGTCAGTAAGTGACGTCACTATATCGATGCCGTCACCGTTAGCAGACAACATTGCCTGAGAGAATATTATTTTCTTCCACCACAAGAGACTGATCCAAGCAGGTAGAACAGTAATCTTCTACTCGAGAACCTGAACCAGTGAAGAAGATATTTCTTCAGCAAATTCACCTGAAGCTGCGACGCAGATCGATTGAAGAAGCTACGTTCGAAGACCGAAGCGATACTTTCAAACGGTTGTCCTACTGCGAAGGTCAAGGTCTTCAATCAATGGACTTCAGCTGTTGAGGACACGGTTCGGAACTAGGATTAGAATTACATGCACTCATGTATTTCTCAGAGGCACAGTTAAACAGATAAGTTCTTGATTTTTACTTGTGCGCTTGAACATTATCTTACCGTCCTTGAATTAGCTTTGGTCCACAGTTCATCATCACTTTGCTTACTTTTCTACTCATCATCTGTGTTCCCCATTCATGTTTATTCGTATATTTGTATATTCGTCGTGTTTAATATTGACTGGAATTTTCCCCAGGAAAACTTCAGTGAATGTTAACTTCTATTAGATTTGCATGCTTATATTCGCTGACTGAGGATCTGACTGATTATATATTTTTTTTTTTTAGAGTCAGGATATAAATGTTTCTTCAGTCCGCAATATAACCATATTTTGTGTACTTAGCAGTTTCGTTATGTAAATTACGTCATCTTTATTTACGTAATCTCATTTCAGTACTGTTGACAATTGTTTTCGTGTGTGATCTAAAACTTCTTTGTCTACACGTTTCGTTTATGACGACTTGTCTTGTTATATTTTTGTGATGTAAATTCTTTTCTTTCTTTTACTGATTACTGTGTATAAGTCTCCCTTATTTACTTTATAAGTGTAAAGTGTTGTCGTATAACTGAGAAATCATTTCATTGTAACTCATTTGATTGTTTTCACTGTCTTTGTCACACGTTCTTGGAACTTGTTTGTTATTAATTAATATATTCATGTACATATTATAGTGAGTTCTATAGTCCTGGTGTATATTATAGACTACCGAAGGTACTCAGAAACCTATTATCATGTCTACACTACAGGAATTCATTGATATTGGAAAAAGTTATGGGAAATCAGGAGCGGAACTACAAAGTTTTGCAGATACGAAATATGATGAATATTTATCGCATCTGGAAAGAATTGAACAGCGCGAAGCAACTAAATGAGCTGAGGAACTTAGGAGGTTTGAATTAACCCAAGAGAGGGAAATGAAAGAAAAAGAAATATCCATGAAATTGGAATTAGAACGATTGACTATAGCTCAACAAGAAAAAGACAGAGAATTCGACAAGGAAAAAATGGCATTAGAGAAGGAAAGAATGGAATTAAAGAGAATGGAACTTATGCAACTAGATCAGGCCCATAAAAATGCCATTGAGATGGAAACATTAAAACTTCATGCAGAAAAAGAAAAAGCTTTAGAATTAGCTAAAGTGCAGTCTGAACAGACTAAGACTGCAGCTGGTACAAATATTTTCTATCCTAAGCTAAAAATGCCACATTTTGACCAAACTCGCGATTGCGTTGACTCTTTCTTATCTAGATTCATCATCAAGGTCACAGCTCTGAACATACCCAAGGAAAGATGGAGCAGTCTTTTACTTGATTTTTTGACTGGTGACTCACTTAAATGTTTCATGAGTCTTGACGAAAAGAGTAGAAACGATTTCGAAGTCGTAAAAGAGGTATTACTAAGACGTTTCCAGTTAACTGAGTCTGGATTCAGAGATCGTTTTCATGCGGCGAAGCCAAGTAAGGATGCAGATTTTGGTGAATTCATTGCATCTATTAAACATTTTTTTAGCAGATGGATTGATCTTTCAGGTATTAATAAAACATATGAAGGTGTTATAGATCTCATGCTGCGGGATAAAGTTTTATCCGCATGCAGTACTGAATTAGAAGCATTTTTACAGGAAAGACATCCTAATTCTATCGATGAGTATGAAAAACTCGGAAGACAATATCAGACCGCACATCAGAATAAAGATCTTCATAGATCGTCTATTCGAGATCCTATGCCTGTGTGCGCGGCACAACATGATCACAGACCTCGATCGAAGAGCTTTGATGGACGTTGTCGTTCAGATTATTACCAATCCGACAGAGGTTTTTATAACTTCCGTCGTCATCGCTCTCCTTCGAATTCATATCGACGAGGTTATAGAGGATATTCACCTCACGATCGTTGGTATCACAGAGGCAGGGATTATGATGATTCACATCATAAAGGATACTATAAACAGAGATCATCTTATGGTAGAGATGCCAGGAAGGATGACTCTACTGATTTTTATTATAGCAATAAAAAGTCAGTCAATAATAACAAATGTAATGCCAGATCTCCGCCGAGAGACAAAAGTAAACATAGACATGCAAATAATTGCAGTGTCAAAAAGGAGAAAGGTAATGATGATAATGATCATGCGAACGCATGTATGGTAATGAATGATACATGTTATGAGTGTCAATCGAAAAACAGATTAAAGTCTACAATTACACTGGATTGTGGTCATTGTATGCCTACAATGTCGGCATGTGTAAATGTCGGTTATTGTCGTAAATTTATTTTGAGAGAAAAGAGTCTTAGAAATAGTGGTCCGGTTTAGAGTGAAAAATGATGATGGAAAGCTCAGTGATAGAAAATGTAGAGATTTAATAGTTGCTTCACAGCGAGCTGGAGGAGAGTAAAGACAGACTCATTTACGACAAATCGTTTCTCTCAATCTTCTCTTTCACGCTCCTGGTCAAACAATTTGTTGCCAGCTTTCCAGACCCGCATCTGCGCGCACACCGATTTGGTGTTTTTCACACACACAGACAATGTAGATACAAACTATATTAAACGAATAAGGGGTAAAGTTGGGCTTTGGGTATATCCAACACACAGAACTAAATGAGTTTATGTGATTTTATTCACTTTAAACATCAATCACTAAAAATATCAGATATTACATAAATTATCATAAGTACACAAATGCAAATAACAAGTTTGGAAGGGGTGAAGAAGATTGGTATCGACTAAGCCCTTCCCGCTTATTAGACAAAGATAAACCCAGTCCAAAGATAGATAATATCAGGAACATAGGTACGTTAACCTAACAGTGAAGTTAATTACTCTGAAAAAGGTGTTACAAAATTAGGTATAGGTGATAGAAAAAAACCTGTTCTTCCCAGCTGTTCTTCCCTTTACTAAGCAAATGGAAAGGAGGTGGTTTTAAACAGAGTTAACAAATTATCAACTATCCCACTTAAAGGAACAATGTAGGGTATACAGAAAAGATATATATTACCAGGTAAGCAAGTTAACAAAATGGTCACACAAAAGAATTAATTTCCTGTCATTCATACACGCGCTAGCAAAGGCCTTCACTCATCTTGCTCTCACTTACCGATTGTGAAAAAATCTTGCACTCCATAGAATAACACAACAGCAGTTACACCTCAAACTAAATGTATGAGTGTTTGTTCAAGTTCTAGCCCCAGATTAGCGGGTAGGCGGTCAGCACATAAAAGGATCCCGTAATCGCTGGAAAATGAATCTGTAGTTGTGTCTCTTTTCTTAATAACAGTTTCTATGGGAGGGCACGGTCTCTGATACCGGGGTGAGGATGGTGTGGTCTATTTGACTATGCCGCTGATAATAAAATTCTTACGCGTGCTGGTACACTTTATCCGTGAGGTATGGTTTAAGTCCAGTGAGAAAACTAGTCACATCACTGTTCAGGAAATTATGAATTATCTCTCTGTGTCAGTAAACTAACAAAGCTCGGGCCAGTGTTCTTCTTCCCGTTACGACTTAAGTTGTTTGATGGTGCGTTAAATTTGTCTTTGGGTGTGCTTTCTTTGCTATAAGTTAGATAGCGGAATTCCAAACATAGAATCGCCTCAAAGATTAAAAATTTACACAGTCTCAACAAGTTCTGCGTCAGGGGAACTCTACACACTGTTTATGCTTTGCCTTGCTTAGATTGATTTCTTTATTGCTTTCTTAATGCTGGGATCGCACAGGTTACGATCACTCGCTCTGCACAGAATAGAAAACACTGCAAATATATATATAAAATCCAGGGGAAAATCTATAACCAGATTTCAATAAAGCTAGTGCTTCTGTAAAAGTCTGGCCAGCGAGTGATAACGTGTCTAGTCTTAATGGTCTATTTAGCTAAAATGGAATGTAAGTTGAGTGGGACATGATAAACTTGACAACTTATTTGATCTCACGAACTTTTGGGGATCTGACCGCCAAATCAAGAGAAGAAGCCGCACCCTGGTCTTCGTATCTCCGTTCGCTGCTACCCGTTCGCTTTCCCCGTTCGCTCGGTTCCTCGATTGACACCGAGACGCGAAATTAGCGGCAAGCAACTGCGTCTCGTATCAGGGACCACTACGGTCTTTGATAGCGCCGATAGTCTCCCCTAAAATCCCTCAGTTCGTCTCTTTGATCTCGTGCCGCCTACTAAATGAGTCCCGGTGGAATGAGTTCTGGCAAACGAAAAGTTACAACAAATGTTCAGGGGTTCTAATGTTATGAAAAGCTAACAGTCCCTTTAAATCATCCATCATATCAGGGAAAATTCACTTGTCAAACTAGACGTACGTCACAGTTATCTTACATTTCATCCAGGAATATTGGAGGGCAAGGTAGTGAGAGTTTTGCGTGACACTGGGTCCTCAACGATAGGCATAAAGCACTCGCTTATCGAGCCTTCTGCTTTTACAGGCAAATCAGTTAAGTGTGTCACATTTGGTGGGAATATAGAAACTTTCCCTGTGGCACGAGTATACATTGATACTCCTTTTTACACAGGCACTGTTTATGCCTGCGGTTTGAGAGCACCCATTACTGAAATTATAATAGGAAACATACCAGGAGTTAAGGATTGCACTCCTGAGGAGATTGCAATGTGGGTTGAATCTCACCCACAGGTGGCGAATGCTGTTGTAACGAGAGCACAACAGTTAGCTACGGACATGGCTACACCACCTCTTCCTATAATAGATACAATTATGTCTCAAGTTGGCACTGTTGCACCTTCTGTTTTTGCAGAAAAACAGAAGAGTGACCCAACATTACAAGGATTGTTTAGCCGAGCAGAACAAAAAACGATTAAATACACAGGAGTGGCTAAACAATGGTTCAAGATAAAGAAATCAATACTCACTAGATATTTTGATAATGGCAAAACAGTTATACATCAAGTGATAGTACCTAAGGAATATAGACCATTGGTATTACAAACAGGTCATGACTCCCCTATGGCAGGTCATATGGGGATCAAAAGAACATTGTTTCGTGTTACGTCACAATTTTATTGGCCTGGTGTTAATAAAGATACAAAGTTATACTGCAAATCATGTACGACATGCCAAGGTATAGCACGTAAGGGCAGGTTCCATACGGCACCCTTACAAATTACAGACGTGCCTGAAAGACCTTTCAAAAAGATCGCAGTTGATATAGTGGGTCCTTTATCAATTACATCAAATAATGGATTTCGTTATATTTTAACTTGCGTAGATCTTTGCACGCGTTGGCCAGAGGCCATACCATTGAAAACCATCATGACTGCATCTGTGTCTGATGCATTATTTTCGATATTTTGTCGAATCGGTTTTCCGGAGGACATTTTGTCAGATCAAGGATCACAATTTACGTCCAACATTATGACGGCTTTAGAATCCATGTTATCTGTTCACCACTCGTTTTGTAGTGCCTATAGGCCCCAATCAAACGGTGTGTGCGAGCGCTATAATGGCACTCTAAAACAGATGTTATCTAAGATAACTGAGGAATGCCCTCGGGAATGGGACCGGCTTCTCCCGGCGGCCCTATTCGCTTTTCGTGAAGTGCCTCACGAAAGCACGGGATGGTCTCCGTTCGAATTGGTTTATGGTTCGAATCCTCGCGGACCAATGATGATACTCAAGGATTTGTTGGTTGGAACATCAATTGATACAGCCACTCGAAACAGCTACGAGTTGGTTATTGATCTCCGACAACGAATCATTGATGCGTGCACTTATGCATCCCAGAGTATAAAATCAGCTACTCAACGATCGAGACTATTACATAACCAAAAGAGAATATTAAGATCCTTCAAACCAGGTGAAAAAGTTTGGTTATTGCTACCTCATAACGATAACAAATTACTAATATCATGGCAAGGTCCATTTGATATTATCAAACAAGTCACAGATGTTGACTATTCTGTGAACGTTAGAGGGAAAATTAAAACCTTCCATGTCAACATGCTAAAATTAGCAGTTGAAAGACCACATGAATTAATTCCTGTCATTAACTCTATTGATGATTCTTCACATCATACTGCTTCTTTTGCTGTTGTCCATGAGGAAGATACCACGTCGTCTATCCCTTTACAATTCCAAATACCTTCTTTGCAATCATCGGAATCTTGGAAGGACGTGACTATTTCTTCTTCACTATCTTCTTCACAACAAGATCAAGTTCGGGATATTCTTATTTCTTTCAAAGATGTCCTCACTGACCTTCCAGGTCAGACATCACTTATATCCCATGAAATCACTCTTACTGATTATAAACCTATCAAACTTAGACCCTATCCTATTTCTTTACACCATAAAGATAGGGTAGAGAAAGAGTTAAAAGAGATGATACATTTAGGTGTGATATCTCCTTCGGAATCACCATATGCATTCCCAATGGTGATTGTTAAGAAGAAGGATGATTCTTTACGTATTTGTATTGACTTTAGACGATTGAACAAAATTACAATCACAGACGGTGAGCCTATGCCACTTTTAGAAGATCTTTTGTCAGAATTATCTAATGTTACTTTCTTTAGCAAACTAGATCTCTCTAAGGGCTACTGGCAAATTCCTCTTGCCGAAAACGCCAAACCTTACACAGCCTTCACAACTCCTTTTGGTCTCTACCAATGGAATTACATGTGTTTTGGTTTGGTGAATGCACCAGCGACGTTTGTGCGCATGATGCGCCGCTTTCTTGGCGATCGTAAAGATGTCATCACGTACATCGATGACATCTGCCTATTTCATGACTCGTGGGAAGACCATATTGATGGTTTAACTTCACTTCTACATACTTTACGTATGCATGGTTTGACTGTGCGACCTTCAAAGGTCCAAATAGGTTGTCAGGAAATTTCTTTTCTTGGTCACCGCATAGGTAACCACAAACTATATCCTGACGACAATACAGTCAAAAGAATTCTAGAAATTTCTACCCCTTCAACTAAGAAACAAGTTAGAAGCCTTTTGGGCTTGGTTAACTATTACCATAAGTTCATCCCGCATTTCGCACAGATATCTACACCTTTGTCTGCACTGTTGACCAAAGGTAGACCTAATAAGGTATGTTGGGACCAAGATTGCGAAAGCGCTTTAGTAACAATTAAGAAATTATTTAGTAATGCACCGATTTTGTTATTACCGAATATACTGTGGTGAAGTGGGATGTTATAAATATTTATAGGGGACTTAGTGTACTGACTGAGATCAGCTGTGAAGGTATCTATATCTAATAAGAGTAGTGTATTATAGATAACCTTACTTGCTGCCACATATATATATATCTCAGTCAGAATTATTCTGGAATTGTGTGATGACTACGTTGTATGTCTAGGGTATGTGTATGATGAAGTGTAAGTCATAACAACAACAGACAGATAAACAATTTAATTTATTCCACCACACTTGACAACACTGTGACACTCACATACATATAACACTCTAAAGGATATCTTAAAGGAGTCACTGATAACTTTTCAAATAACAATATGTATTCATTGCTGTTATGAATGAATATGTGTCCTGATTCAAATACAAAGGGAACCAGGAATCACAATCAATTTTACTTACAAGTTATATGTACAGAATTTATCAATATGAATATTGTAGTGACATATATTATTAAAAGTATCCTATGTGTGTCAGTTGTGTAGTAGTAATATGAGGTAATACTGGTTGTGTTTTGTTCAAGCTCTGTTGGTATTTGTCATCATGACTTCAATAGTTTGTCTTTATTGGAACTAGTATTGGAGATGTTCTCAGTTCCTGATATTAAAACAATTTACTTCCCCTCTTAAGTTTATGTTACAATGTTATTTTAAGATGGGGGTACATAATGTTGAGCTCAGCTGGACAGATCAGCTTATCTTGCGTGATGGCGGCAGGAAAAGACTCCTCTGCTCGATTTCTCCCCTGTGCTCTGGAGACACCTCACTGATAGCTAAATGGACCAAGGAGTATGCTGTCCGACTCTGGATTCAGCAAAGCTCTGACCAGGTGCTGCTCAATACCATCAAGACCACGGTCCCTGAAAACAAGAAGGATGTACCTTCTACTTCATAACTAATTGATACTCTAGTTATACACTGAGCACAATACATCACAAACATTGAGTTCAGAGCGTTAGGCCAACTGTCAGCTTCATCTGAAATACTTTATACCAGTATTAACCTCCTTAATGGTTACTACGCCTCTGCACTTCCAGCATTATTTCTTTCTAGTCAATCATCTAGGTGTCAGTGTACTGTTTGGCCATTCCATGCCGTTTTACTTTCCTCCGACACCTTCTGTTCAGGCTGGAGCATTATAGGCTTTACATCATGTTTGCTACTGAACTACACATATATACAGGCATAAATTAACAATTCACATTCAATTTTCATTAAAAGATACTGAATGTTTCAAGCTTACCACAATTCATGGAATTAAACACAGATACGTTGACTAGCAATGAATTCTGGCACAATTACTGGCACAAATTCCCATCTGCTTATGTTCCAGGCTTTTATTTAGCAAAAATATGAGCTGGCTTCAACGCACTGTTGCTTTATCAAGCTTATTTGAACTAGTGGTCTCGAACTAACGCTCCTAAGTGATTATATCAGCGAGTCTGGCCAATGGAGCCACGTTTCGACAAGTGTTTGAAAAAATGTTACCTTCCTACGTCTCCCCTAACAACCAAAGATAGTATTTATAGTCCGACCAATCGTGTTTAGTCTTATATTTGTTGCGCTCAAATCAATTTGGAGTTTACATGGTAGGCTATTTCTGTACGCAAGGTTTTTTCAAACACGTTATAAAAAAATTTTATGAGCAGAAATGATTTCATGCTGTCAGGCATCCCCACTATTTTATTTTGGTTATAACTTGTTAATTCCTAGACTATTTGCATAACGTTGTACATATTCTTTGTCAGCAAACCCTAAGGAACCCAAATATATATATTTAATAGAGCTAAAATGCTGCGTTCAAAATATGCAATTCCTTCTACCTCCTGTTTCGAAGATGTGCTGTCTGGGTACTGTAAAGTTTTCAAACATAAACCCATCTATTGTCATCTTTCTAATAAGAGTTTTTCAGGATTTAAAAACCTAACTCTGGGAAGGTTAGTGTTTTTATCACTGTCCGTCCGAAAAAGTTAGTGCATGTGGCCTTACACGCGTGATAGTAGTAATTGTGTATCGCGCGACGCGTGTTTAGTGTTGCACGTGTTCGGCTTTATGCCTCTCCCTTCTCTCTATCCTTTAGTCCATCTGTCTTTAGTTACGCCGTGTATAAAATGGAATGAATGAAATATTAAAATTAGGTCATTGTTCAGCTTGCGTATCTCAAATGTTTTTCCAAGAAATACAGCACACGTTTCATTGAAGAAAGCGGGTAATAATATAGTAGGCTTTTACTATCAACGTGAAAGCGTTACAATTTGCAGACGAAGCATAAAACAAGGGGGATTTCGAGTACAGTTATTGTGACAGCACTGTTATTTTACCATTGCTCTTTTCTTTATTAGAATTTATTTGTTAGGCTTTACATTTACCTGATAATTTATATATGTGGATTAGAATATTTCACGACATATACGTATCCCATTCATACTCCAATCAGATGCCTCGAGTTACTCCATGGGTGGCTGCTTACTGCAATGTTACGAGGAAACACTCCATCCATGTTTCTATGTGTCAAGGAAACTCACTTCGGCTGAACAGAAGTATGCGACAGGTGAACGTGAGCTCCTGTCGATGGTCTGGTGCCCAGAGAAGCTATCAAGATATCTCATCGGCACTCATTTTTTTATCATGACAGACCACAGTCCTCTGACGTATATAACATCTAGAACAATGCGTAACTCTAGAATACATCGATGGTACCTGTTGATTCAAGAATTTTCGTTTACGATTCTGCCTATTGCTGGATCAGACAATAACTTGGCGGATCTTCTATCTCGCAACTTCTCTGAGAAGAAAACGAATTAACTCTTTAGTTACCGTTTTGAGAGGTATTGTTATTATTGTTATGAAATTTATTATGTCTACTTAATGAGTATGATAGTTATAAGTAGGTAGTACTAATATTAATATATTCGGGAGACGAGCGTCTTCTCCACCACTATCATCCGTGCCACAAGTGTCATGTTTGGAAGTGAGGGGGATGATGTTGAGGATTGCTTCATGTCTGCAGCATGGCGCATTCCTCATATGATTATATCTCCGCGACTGATGTCGATGATTGTTTCATGTCTACAGGCATTTGGATTTGAGCTCGATCCGAATGACGGTATCATGGAACACCTCAAACGAATAGAGATATATCTCATCGACCGATGTCGATGATTGTTGCATGTGTGCAGGCATTTGAGTTTGGCCGACTCGAATTGCTGCACCATGGAACATCGCAATTGAATATAGTAACGACATAGTATGCATATCACTATGCATGACGCGTATGTCTTTGTAACGTCATTCGACTTGTGGGTTTTGACCCGAACAGCAGTGTGTTTCAGAAGTGTGGCCATTGCCACTTATATTGTGTGGTATAACCACTTAGAAAGTGTGTGGCGTCAGCCACTTATTACTTGTGTGGCTGGGAAGCCAATTGAGCAGTGTATTTCGTGAATAAAACGTAAGTCGTATTGTTACTAATGCAGTTTGCATAATTATGGCAGATTAGCCAGGCATGGTATGCCAAAGGAACATTATGGTACTAGCAATAGTGTAAGACTAGTATAGATAGATATTATACAGCTAGCGGCAAGCGTAAGCCTAGTGTAATGGACATTAGACGACTAGCAGTAGACGTAAGCCTAGCATAAGAAGTGTATTACAAAACTATCAGGATAATTAAGTCTAGTGCAAAAGGCTATTGTATAAACTAGCTACGGGAGTAAGTCTAGTTAGCCTTTGAATTTATGCCAAAGGACACTGGCCGTTAAAAGGAACTGACCTCTAACCATAACTCTAGATAGAGATTGATGAACATGTGTTAATGAACTAATGAGAACTCTTACAGATCGTACATGAATGTGATGTGACTTTTGTTCCCATGTAGTTGATGTCTGCTCATGGAATGAAATTATTAATTAAATATTTTGAGTCGTCAAAATCACGGTCTTATCAACTGAAGTATTTGGAGTTGAGTTAAATGCTGTTTATCTTCAACTAATCATGACCAGTGATGATTAATGTCTTAAAACACTGCATCTCACACTGCTAATATAATCAATAAGACAAGAGACTAATACAGGTCAGTCAAGGGACGAATATTTAATATGAAACATGTTCAGCAGATAATGCATCACATGGGTTAAGCAGACAAGATCGATACCAACGAACAGTATTACGGAATCCTACAAAAGTGATAAGAACCCGAGGGACTTCGACTCTAGAAACAGAATACGCATATAACAACTTGATCATCCTCAACAGACTAGGAGTCATCGAAGCACCCATAACATACTGGGGTCCCGAGTCCATAACATATTGGTGTCAGAAAGTGTCTGGATTGCGTGAATACTGGTTCCCCCCTTCAAGTATCGAAGAAAGTTAAACTGATGATGAACGTTTTGGAAGAAAATTCATTCATACAGCCAAACTGGCAATAGAATTGCGCATGTCAGTAAGTGACGTCACTATATCGATGCCGTCACCGTTAGCAGACAACATTGCCTGAGAGAATATTATTTTCTTCCACCACAAGAGACTGATCCAAGCAGGTAGAACAGTAATCTTCTACTCGAGAACCTGAACCAGTGAAGAAGATATTTCTTCAGCAAATTCACCTGAAGCTGCGACGCAGATCGATTGAAGAAGCTACGTTCGAAGACCGAAGCGATACTTTCAAACGGTTGTCCTACTGCGAAGGTCAAGGTCTTCAATCAATGGACTTCAGCTGTTGAGGACACGGTTCGGAACTAGGATTAGAATTACATGCACTCATGTATTTCTCAGAGGCACAGTTAAACAGATAAGTTCTTGATTTTTACTTGTGCGCTTGAACATTATCTTACCGTCCTTGAATTAGCTTTGGTCCACAGTTCATCATCACTTTGCTTACTTTTCTACTCATCATCTGTGTTCCCCATTCATGTTTATTCGTATATTTGTATATTCGTCGTGTTTAATATTGACTGGAATTTTCCCCAGGAAAACTTCAGTGAATGTTAACTTCTATTAGATTTGCATGCTTATATTCGCTGACTGAGGATCTGACTGATTATATTTTTTTTTTGGAGTCAGGATATAAATGTTTCTTCAGTCCGCAATATAACCATATTTTGTGTACTTAGCAGTTTCGTTATGTAAATTACGTCATCTTTATTTACGTAATCTCATTTCAGTACTGTTGACAATTGTTTTCGTGTGTGATCTAAAACTTCTTTGTCTACACGTTTCGTTTATGACGACTTGTCTTGTTATATTTTTGTGATGTAAATTCTTTTCTTTCTTTTACTGATTACTGTGTATAAGTCTCCCTTATTTACTTTATAAGTGTAAAGTGTTGTCGTATAACTGAGAAATCATTTCATTGTAACTCATTTGATTGTTTTCACTGTCTTTGTCACACGTTCTTGGAACTTGTTTGTTATTAATTAATATATTCATGTACATATTATAGTGAGTTCTATAGTCCTGGTGTATATTATAGACTACCGAAGGTACTCAGAAACCTATTATCATGTCTACACTACAGGAATTCATTGATATTGGAAAAAGTTATGGGAAATCAGGAGCGGAACTACAAAGTTTTGCAGATACGAAATATGATGAATATTTATCGCGTCTGGAAAGAATTGAACAGCGCGAAGCAACTAAACGAGCTGAGGAACTTAGGAGGTTTGAATTAACCCAAGAGAGGGAAATGAAAGAAAAAGAAATATCCATGAAATTGGAATTAGAACGATTGACTATAGCTCAACAAGAAAAAGACAGAGAATTCGACAAGGAAAAAATGGCATTAGAGAAGGAAAGAATGGAATTAAAGAGAATGGAACTTATGCAACTAGATCAGGCCCATAAAAATGCCATTGAGATGGAAACATTAAAACTTCATGCAGAAAAAGAAAAAGCTTTAGAATTAGCTAAAGTGCAGTCTGAACAGACTAAGACTGCAGCTGGTACAAATATTTTCTATCCTAAGCTAAAAATGCCACATTTTGACCAAACTCGCGATTGCGTTGACTCTTTCTTATCTAGATTCATCATCAAGGT
This sequence comes from Oreohelix idahoensis, assembly GCA_024509875.1. Taxonomy (NCBI): domain Eukaryota; kingdom Metazoa; phylum Mollusca; class Gastropoda; order Stylommatophora; family Oreohelicidae; genus Oreohelix; species Oreohelix idahoensis. The sequence goes on along the minus strand of JAMPIV010021671.1, from coordinate 541,263 downwards.
CACAGCTCTGAACATACCCAAGGAAAGATGGAGCAGTCTTTTACTTGATTTTTTGACTGGTGACTCACTTAAATGTTTCATGAGTCTTGACGAAAAGAGTAGAAACGATTTCGAAGTCGTAAAAGAGGTATTACTAAGACGTTTCCAGTTAACTGAGTCTGGATTCAGAGATCGTTTTCATGCGGCGAAGCCAAGTAAGGATGCAGATTTTGGTGAATTCATTGCATCTATTAAACATTTTTTTAGCAGATGGATTGATCTTTCAGGTATTAATAAAACATATGAAGGTGTTATAGATCTCATGCTGCGGGATAAAGTTTTATCCGCATGCAGTACTGAATTAGAAGCATTTTTACAGGAAAGACATCCTAATTCTATCGATGAGTATGAAAAACTCGGAAGACAATATCAGACCGCACATCAGAATAAAGATCTTCATAGATCGTCTATTCGAGATCCTATGCCTGTGTGCGCGGCACAACATGATCACAGACCTCGATCGAAGAGCTTTGATGGACGTTGTCGTTCAGATTATTACCAATCCGACAGAGGTTTTTATAACTTCCGTCGTCATCGCTCTCCTTCGAATTCATATCGACGAGGTTATAGAGGATATTCACCTCATGATCGTGGGTATCACAGAGGCAGGGATTATGATGATTCACATCATAAAGGATACTATAAACAGAGATCATCTTATGGTAGAGATGCCAGGAAGGATGACTCTACTGATTTTTATTATAGCAATAAAAAGTCAGTCAATAATAACAAATGTAATGCCAGATCTCCGTCGAGAGACAAAAGTAAACATAGACATGCAAATAATTGCAGTGTCAAAAAGGAGAAAGGTAATGATGATAATGATCATGCGAACGCATGTATGGTAATGAATGATACATGTTATGAGTGTCAATCGAAAAACAGATTAAAGTCTACAATTACACTGGATTGTGGTCATTGTATGCCTACAATGTCGGCATGTGTAAATGTCGGTTATCTTACATTTCATCCAGGAATATTGGAGGGCAAGGTAGTGAGAGTTTTGCGTGACACTGGGTCCTCAATGATAGGCATAAGCACTCGCTTATCGAGCCTTCTGCTTTTACAGGCAAATCAGTTAAGTGTGTCACATTTGGTGGGAATATAGAAACTTTCCCTGTGGCACGAGTATACATTGATACTCCTTTTTACACAGGCACTGTTTATGCCTGCGGTTTGAGAGCACCCATTACTGAAATTATAATAGGAAACATACCAGGAGTTAAGGATTGCACTCCTGAGGAGATTGCAATGTGGGTTGAATCTCACCCACAGGTGGCGAATGCTGTTGTAACGAGAGCACAACAGTTAGCTACGGACATGGCTACACCACCTCTTCCTATAATAGATACAATTATGTCTCAAGTTGGCACTGTTGCACCTTCTGTTTTTGCAGAAAAACAGAAAAGTGACCCAACATTACAAGGATTGTTTAGCCGAGCAGAACAAAAACGATTAAATACACAGGAGTGGCTAAACAATGGTTCAAGATAAAGAAATCAATACTCACTAGATATTTTGATAATGGCAAAACAGTTATACATCAAGTGATAGTACCTAAGGAATATAGACCATTGGTATTACAAACAGGTCATGACTCCCCTATGGCAGGTCATATGGGGATCAAAAGAACATTGTTTCGTGTTACATCACAATTTTATTGGCCTGGTGTTAATAAAGATACAAAGTTATACTGCAAATCATGTACGACATGCCAAGGTATAGCACGTAAGGGCAGGTTCCATACGGCACCCTTACAAATTACAGACGTGCCTGAAAGACCTTTCAAAAAGATCGCAGTTGATATAGTGGGTCCTTTATCAATTACATCAAATAATGGATTTCGTTATATTTTAACTTGCGTAGATCTTTGCACGCGTTGGCCAGAGGCCATACCATTGAAAACCATCACGACTGCATCTGTGTCTGATGCATTATTTTCGATATTTTGTCGAATCGGTTTTCCGGAGGACATTTTGTCAGATCAAGGATCACAATTTACGTCCAACATTATGAGGGATTTAGAATCCATGTTATCTGTTCACCACTCGTTTTGTAGTGCCTATAGGCCCCAATCAAATGGTGTGTGCGAGCGCTATAATGGCACTCTAAAACAGATGTTATCTAAGATAACTGAGGAATGCCCTCGGGAATGGGACCGGCTTCTCCCGGCGGCCCTATTCGCTTTTCGTGAAGTGCCTCACGAAAGCACGGGATGGTCTCCGTTCGAATTGGTTTATGGTTCAAATCCTCGCGGACCAATGATGATACTCAAGGATTTGTTGGTTGGAACATCAATTGATACAGCCACTCGAAACAGCTACGAGTTGGTTATTGATCTCCGACAACGAATCATTGATGCGTGCACTTATGCATCCCAGAGTATAAAATCAGCTACTCAACGATCGAGACTATTACATAACCAAAAGAGAATATTAAGATCCTTCAAACCAGGTGAAAAAGTTTGGTTATTGCTACCTCATAACGATAACAAATTACTAATATCATGGCAAGGTCCATTTGATATTATCAAACAAGTCACAGATGTTGACTATTCTGTGAACGTTAGAGGGAAAATTAAAACCTTCCATGTCAACATGCTAAAATTAGCAGTTGAAAGACCACATGAATTAATTCCTGTCATTAACTCTATTGATGATTCTTCACATCATACTGCTTCTTTTGCTGTTGTCCATGAGGAAGATACCACGTCGTCTATCCCTTTACAATTCCAATTACCTTCTTTGCAATCATCGGAATCTTGGAAGGACGTGACTATTTCTTCTTCACTATCTTCTTCACAACAAGATCAAGTTCGGGATATTCTTATTTCTTTCAAAGATGTCCTCACTGACCTTCCAGGTCAGACATCACTTATATCCCATGACATCACTCTTACTGATTATAAACCTATCAAACTTAGACCCTATCCTATTTCTTTACACCATAAAGATAGGGTAGAGAAAAAGTTAAAAGAGATGATACATTTAGGTGTGATATCTCCTTCGGAATCACCATATGCATTCCCAATGGTGATTGTTAAGAAGAAGGATGATTCTTTACGTATTTGTATTGACTTTAGACGATTGAACAAAATTACAATCACAGATGGTGAGCCTATGCCACTTTCAGAAGATCTTTTGTCAGAATTATCTAATGCTACTTTCTTTAGCAAACTAGATCTCTCTAAGGGCTACTGGCAAATTCCTCTTGCCGAAAACGCCAAACCTTACACAGCCTTCACAACTCCTTTTGGTCTCTACCAATGGAATTACATGTGTTTTGGTTTGGTGAATGCACCAGCGATGTTTGTGCGCATGATGCGCCGCTTTCTTGGCGATCGTAAAGATGTCATCACGTACATCGATGACATCTGCCTATTTCATGACTCGTGGGAAGACCATATTGATGGTTTAACTTCACTTCTACATACTTTACGTATGCATGGTTTGACTGTGCGACCTTCAAAGGTCCAAATAGGTTGTCAGGAAATTTCTTTTCTTGGTCACCGCATAGGTAACCACAAACTATATCCTGACGACAATACAGTCAAAAGAATTCTAGAAATTTCTACCCCTTCAACTAAGAAACAAGTTAGAAGCCTTTTGGGCTTGGTTAACTATTACCATAAGTTCATCCCGCATTTCGCACAGATATCTACACCTTTGTCTGCACTGTTGACCAAAGGTAGTCCTAATAAGGTATGTTGGGACCAAGATTGCGAAAGCGCTTTAGTAACAATTAAGAAATTATTTAGTAATGCACCGATTTTGTTATTACCGAATATACGTATCCCATTCATACTCCAATCAGATGCCTCGAGTTACTCCATGGGTGGCTGCTTACTGCAATGTTACGAGGAAACACTCCATCCATGTTTCTATGTGTCAAGGAAACTCACTTCGGCTGAACAGAAGTATGCAACAGGTGAACGTGAGCTCCTGTCAATGGTCTGGTGCCTAGAGAAGCTATCAAGATATCTCATCGGCACTCATTTTTTTATCATGACAGACCACAGTCCTCTGACGTATATAACATCTAGAACAATGCGTAACTCTAGAATACATCGATGGTACCTGTTGATTCAAGAATTTTCGTTTACGATTCTGCCTATTGCTGGATCAGACAATAACTTGGCGGATCTTCTATCTCGCAACTTCTCTGAGAAGAAAACGAATTAACTCTTTAGTTACCGTTTTGAGAGGTATTGTTATTATTGTTATGAAATTTATTATGTCTACTTAATGAGTATGATAGTTATAAGTAGGTAGTACTAATATTAATATATTTGGGAGACGAGCGTCTTCTCCACCACTATCATCCGTGCCACAAGTGTCACGTTTGGAAGTGAGGGGGATGATGTTGAGGATTGCTTCATGTCTGCAGCATGGCGCATTCCTCATATGATTATATCTCCGCGACTGATGTCGATGATTGTTTCATGTCTACAGGCATTTGGATTTGAGCTCGATCCGAATGACGGTATCATGGAACACCTCAAACGAATAGAGATATATCTCATCGACCGATGTCGATGATTGTTGCATGTGTGCAGGCATTTGAGTTTGGCCGACTCGAATTGCTGCACCATGGAACATCGCAATTGAATATAGTAACGACATAGTATGCATATCACTATGCATGACGCGTATGTCTTTGTAACGTCATTCGACTTGTGGGTTTTGACCCGAACGGCAGTGTGTTTCAGAAGTGTGGCCATTGCCACTTATATTGTGTGGTATAACCACTTAGAAAGTGTGTGGCGTCAGCCACTTATTACTTGTGTGGCTGGGAAGCCAATTGAGCAGTGTATTTCGTGAATAAAACGTAAGTCGTATTGTTACTAACGCAGTTTGCATAATTATGGCAGATTAGCCAGGCATGGTATGCCAAAGGAACATTATGGTACTAGCAATAGTGTAAGACTAGTATAGATAGATATTATACAGCTAGCGGCAAGCGTAAGCCTAGTGTAATGGACATTAGACGACTAGCAGTAGACGTAAGCCTAGCATAAGAAGTGTATTACAAAACTATCAGGATAATTAAGTCTAGTGCAAAAGGCTATTGTATAAACTAGCTACGGGAGTAAGTCTAGTTAGCCTTTGAATTTATGCCAAAGGACATTGGCCGTTAAAAGGAACTGACCTCTAACCATAACTCTAGATAGAGATTGATGAACATGTGTTAATGAACTAATGAGAACTCTTACAGATCGTACATGAATGTGATGTGACTTTTGTTCCCATGTAGTTGATGTCTGCTCATGGAATGAAATTATTAATTAAATATTTTGAGTCGTCAAAATCACGGTCTTATCAACTGAAGTATTCGGAGTTGAGTTAAATGCTGTTTATCTTCAACTAATCATGACCAGTGATGATTAATGTCTTAAAACACTGCATCTCACACTGCTAATATAATCAATAAGACAAGAGACTAATACAGGTCAGTCAAGGGACGAATATTTAATATGAAACATGTTCAGCAGATAATGCATCACATGGGTTAAGCAGACAAGATCGATACCAACGAACAGTATTACGGAATCCTACAAAAGTGATAAGAACCCGAGGGACTTCGACTCTAGAAAAAGAATACGCATATAACAACTTGGTCATCCTCAACAGACTAGGAGTCATCGAAGCACCCATAACATACTGGGGTCCCGAGTCCATAACAGTAACAATAACTGGAATAATGGTAATAATAATTACAGATCCAGAAATAAGAGTTACAATGGTAGAGGTAATAATAATTCAGTTGCTCACCATTGACAACGTTCCAACTCAAGAAACCAACAAAGGTTTGACCATAATGCAGGGGCAGTGTTGACTACCAATGCACCTCCAGCTGTTCATAACAATGATAATCCAATACATCCATCTTCTTCTTGTTGTGTTGTTGATAATAATGTGGCAGATAGTTGTCCACAATGTAATAGTATTTTTCAGAAACCCAGCCTTACGTCGAGGAAGATTACACAGAATATTCCTGCAAATGATGGAACAGGCACGTTGATTTTTAACAGAGGACTGGTCGATGGAAACATAGTTTCAGTGTTGAGGGATTCAGGATCAACCACTATCGGCATCCGTCAATCATTAGTACATCCTCGTTATGCTACTAATGAGTGTTAGGTGTATCACTTTCGGTGGGACCATTGAATACTATCCCACTGCTATAATAGACATAAATACCCCATTTTTTTCAGGTAAAGTAAAAGTGTGTCTCCTTCAAAATCCAATTGCTGATTTAACAGTCGGACGCATCCATGGCAGCAAGGATTGCACACCTGAGGAAATCACAGAATGGGAAAAACAAAACTTGTCTACAGCCAATGCTGTGACAACACGAGCTCAAGCTCAGGAATTGGAAAAAGAGGATACTACAGTTACGGAGACAAAGTTTAGTGATGATAACAATCCTCAGTCTGTTATAGACAGAGAATCATTTGCTATTAAGCAAAGGGAAGATAATTCTCTAAAGACATTTTTTGCCTTTGGTCAACAAGTATGATAATATTGCTTTTAATAATAAAAATAAGCATTGGTTTACAATCAAGAACGGTATTCTACTTAGGAGTTGTATGGACCAGACTAAGGTAAAACAACAGGTCATGGTACCAGTATCATTAAGGACATATATACTACGACATGCACATGACTCCCAATGTGCGGGTCATATGGGCTACACTCGCACACGTTCTCGAGTGTTGTCATCTTTTTTCTGGCCAGGGATATCACGAGACGTATCATTGTATGTACATTCCTGTGTAACTTGCCAGGAAGTCAAATCTCGTGGAGCGTTCCATAATGCTCCCATCCAGGCCTGCGACATATCCATTCGTCCTTTCGATAAAATGGCAATAGACATTATTGGTCCTATTTTGCCGTCTGCAAGAGGTCATAGGTATATATTAACATGTGTTGACTTATGTACACGATGGCCAGAGGCCATACCTCTTAAGAACATAACTACATCAGACATAGCTGATGCTCTTCTACTAATATTTTCTAGACTTGGATTTCCAAGAAAATTACTTTCAGATCATGGTCCCCAATTTGTTTCTGACACCATGAATGAAGTAATGAAGACTCTTAACATAGGAAGAAGTCTTAGTAGTGTCTATCACCCCATGAGCAATGGTTCAGTTGAGAGGCTCAACCGCACCATTAAACAATTGTTACATAAGGTTACTGTAAAGTATCCACAAGACTGGGACAGAGTTCTCCCAGCAATCTTGTTCGCTTACCGAGAGGTACCGCATGAACAAACCGGTTTCTCTCCGTTCGAGTTAGTGTTTGGTGCTCCACCAAGAGGTCCTATGGGTCTTATAAAAGATCTGCTACTCGACTCTGAGATGACTCAGGAAATCCAGTCATCTTATGAATATGTCATTAACCTACGTAAAAAAATCATAGAGGCTTGCCAAATGGCAACAGCTTCATCAGAGGCTGCAAAATACAAAGCAAGACTGTTCCAAAATAAAAATAGACAATTACGCCAGTTATTTCCTGGTGATGAAGCTTTCGTACTACTCCCACGAAAGGATAATAAACTATTAATTCCATGGAACAGTCCATTTAAAGTTTTGGACAGAATTTCTTACGTCGATGTCACGTAGGTCTTATGATCATTAAATTGCCTAGATCTTCTTCCTATTCTCTCACCCGGATCCTTTTAATTTATTATCTGTCTTTACCTTTTTCCGGTAATTTTCGCATCATTCGTTTGCGAAATATATTTCCTTCCTAATTCGCAAACTTTACCTGTTTCTTTTCTCAAAAACTGAGAATCGCACTAGCATTCTATTACATAGATGTCAGTCAGATGAGAAGTGTTAAAATGCATTCCGTCAGACCGGAGAGCCGACAGCTGTCTGCAGTTTCCCCGGGGACAGTGTTTTCTTCGGCTGAGTTCTGGGCCTGTAGTGTGATAATTCACTCCACCGGACATGGCAGGCAGACAGAGTGTCTGCATTTTTCGGTAAACCGCGAGCGTTTCATCAAAATAGCTCCGGCTTAGCGTGAAAAATCGCTCCGCACTGGAGACGGACTGTCTGAGAGTGCAACTCCCGCGCGCTCTCGGTCACTGATGGCAGTTACGACACGCGTTAAGCTGACGTAGGTGTTTTACACGTAAAAAGGGGAGATGATTTCGGAGTTTGAGAAAATGTGGGATTATTTGCCCCTGTTTTCAAATATCCACCCAGGAGCTGAAATCTGATTTCATTTCAGTCTCAAACATCTTCAGTAGACGGAACACGCGTGCTAGCGAATGAAGCTTGTATAGCGAATTTCATAGTTCTCGTCAGATTTCTGACGAGCTTCTAACTACCTATCTAGTGAATTATCCTAGTCGTGGTGTTACCGTAGTTCTGTGGTGAGATTAATATATTATATCTAGTATTTTGTGAAGTGATAAAGTGTTAAGTCGCTTATTTCATATTTCACTAGTTAGATTTTGCGCAGAGTGCCAAATTTATATAGTCTGTATTATTTTCTAGTGACGCGTTTCAGTGGAAAGCAGAATAAATTATAATTTCTAGCATTAAACAATAATGTAGCTATAATGAAGTTAATTTTACTGCTAAATAATCAGACGAGATCATATTTTTCTAAACTAACTTATAAATGCTAGAAGCCTCATGAGATGTTGACGGAATACGCACGTGTTCCTAAATTCATGAGGATTGATGATTTTTTATTAAATATAACTTATTTCACGGGAAGTTTTAAATATAAGTTAAGCTGTAGGCTTGTCGTGTAAAATGTAAGTTATATTGAGTACATATATGTAAATTATTTGATATGTGTCCTTTCTTTTATATATAGTGAAACTGTGGTACCCAACTTTGCCAGCGTTCTAGTACGTGAACATTATTTTGTGAAGAAACTAATCACTTTCATTACCTGAACTTTAACAGTTAAATGAAGTAAGAGGCCTTCGCGCCAGAATTAATTCTTCCAGAATACTCTTCAGTACAGTTCAGCCCATGGTGGCAAGCAAATATCAGTAACATTCCGACAGAGTTTTTGACTAGTATTGTGGCGACCAAATATAGTACCTTCCTGAAAGTAGACACCGATCTGACATTCATTAATTCTAGAAACCAAAGCTAAATGACATTGTGCTCTGCTAACTTTCGTGCCTGGACAAATTTTATGTGACTTAACAGACATCCGAAAAATAAGAACACCCAAGGAATCGTTCCCGGAGACAGAGAGTTCAGTACGTCTTTTGGAACTGGGGATTTCTTGGTCGATACTGCATTTACGGGTCTGTGTGAAGGTCCTAGAATTTATTTTGTTCCCAGAGGCAGCGAGCAAAGCTGTAAGTATAACTGTGAGAACATGGCCATGGCTGAATGAATGAGAGTGTACGCAGGTCTGAGTGTTATTTTACCAGTGTATTTTTTGGCCCCATTTGCTGTCTTAATTTATTGTTAATCTGCAGAATTTGTTGCAAATGCTAGTTTTTTTTTTTCTTAGGCTAAATCAGATTATCCTACTCTGTTCATACAATTACGAGAAAAAAAAAAAAACCCATCTTAGACTCAAACCCTACGTATCTGTGACTCTTTGGGCTATCACTTTTGTTCCTTTTTTAACGGGACTGTGGGCTAACCATCGAGGGGAAGGATCTTACTGTGGGTCTATCATTTTTTTGTAGCATTTCTATTGATTTTATGACTATTTGTATATGTTTTGATGTAATTTCTAGGTGTTGTGAAGAAATTTTAAATGATAATTAAAGTCTCTCTTGAAATTAATCAGCGCGTTGGTCAGCTCGTTCTAAATATTTATACAATCATTTGTTATAGTTTCCCACGTCTGTGTGTCTACCTGTCGTCACTTGAATGTGCGTGCACGTGAGTGGATATATATATATTTAATGTATATGTGTTAGACTGTCTGACTACTTTAGATCTGTCGTAGAAGATAGGTGAGAGTGAGGGAGAAGATTTCCTGCTCTCAGAGACAGCCTCTATCACTATTCCACCACCTCACTCGTGGAACTCTATTTTTGTATTTCTATCTCACACTGGGACTATCACTCATTCCAACCTATTCAGAAGGGACCAACCCCAGTCTTAATTCTCCTATCATAAATCTACGACAGTCGACTATATACTAGACATTAAAGGTCAGAAAAAAATGTATCACATTAACATGCTAAAAGAGTTCTTTACGCATCCTGAACACCTGCAGTCTATTTTTCATGACTTAGATGATAAATCAATTGGTTCTTGCCAATATTCTAGTCTTTCGGTAATTCAGGAGGAGGAATCATCCTTTCCTGAAATCCACATGTCCTTTCCTATACCTACATTACAATCTACCGAGTCTTGGCGAGATGTAACTATTTCTTCTACATTAACATCTCAAGAAAATAATAACATCTGTAAACTCTTAGAGACTTATTCTGATGTTTTAACTGATATACCAGGTCGTACATCAGTTATTTCTCACGACATTATACTTAAGGACAACACACCAATAAAACTTCGTCCTTATTCAGTTCCTATACATTATCAAGATAAAACATCACAGGAACTTAATCAAATGAGCTTTAGGGATCATAGAGAGCAGTAACTCTCTATTTTCATCACCTTTAGTTATTGTCAGAAAGAAGGACAATAATATACGTTTATGTGTCGATTACAGAAAACTGAATGCTCAGACAGTAGCTGACAGTGAACCTCATCCACTTATTGATGATTTACTAACTCGTCTATCGACAGCAAAATTTTTCACGAAAATTGATTTAACTAAGGGATATTGGCAGATTCCCTTAACAGAACAAGCCAAGTATTTTACCGCGTTTTCGACTCCACAAGGTCTTTACCAGTGGAATGTCATGCTTTTCGGGCTCATGAATGCACCTGCAACGTTCATTCGCATGATGCGAAAAATTTTATCGTGCAGACCAGACATTATCACATATATTGACGATATTTGTCTATTCAGTTCTTCATTTGATGAACTTTTTCAGGACTAAGTTCTGTATTAGAAATCTTAAGATCTAATAAATTAACTGTTAGACCAAGTAAATTCAAATAGCTTTCCATGAAATAACTTTTCTTGGACATATCATTGGGGCTGGGCGTATCCAAACCATTCCCCATAATGTATCTAAAATTTTAAAATTATCAATTCCCCAAACAAAAAAACAAGTTAGGAGCTTACTAGGTCTTGTCCAGTATTATAGTAGATTTATACCTAATTTGTCATCCATCACGGATGTCTTATCTTCTCTGTTGAGGAAAGACATGCCTACGAAAATCAAGGGGACTGCAGACTGCGACAACACTTTTCATCAAATTTTGTCAATATTCTCTAACCCACCTATTTTAAGGTTGCCAGATACTAAAAAAATGTTCATTCTCCGTACAGATGCCAGCAGTTACGGATTAGGAGGTAGTCTGTTACAAGAACATGAAGGCATACTTCACCCAACTCTCTTCATATCGAGATAACTCACTGATGCAGAACTCAAATACTCGGTTATAGATAAGGAACTTTTGGCAGTAGTGTGGGCAATTCAGAAGCTTGAGAAATTCTTATTCGGTGCTCCGTTTGTCATTCAGACGGATCAGAAGGCAGTAGCTTCGCTCAGACGAGCCAATCACAAGAACGCTAAGTTAGCGCGATTTTCCATATTGCTCCAACCATTCCAGTTTACAATTGAATCAATTCCTGGCTACGAGAATGTGGTGGCAGATTCCCTGTCACGTCATCCTTCATCGTCAAATGAAGAGAATTAATAACTCAATGAACTAAAAAGACTTATATGCTAGAATTTATTCTTCCATGTTCATTATCAGATGGACTTGCAACTCATAATGGACAATGAAATTATGTTGTTTACAGACGTTTGATTGCACAGCGGGCTGATCACCCGCTTGCCAGCCGCTCTGATTATGGAAACAACAATTGATTTTTTTTTTGGTACCAATAAACGCCATTAGGCGTAACGGAACAACAATTAATTTCTTGTTGCCCTAAGACGCCACTAGGCGTACTGGCCATGAACTGCTTTGTCGGTCCGTGGCTAAGGACGGAAGAAGAAGAAGACGTTTGAACATTTCCTTACAACATTTCGTATCCAAAGGACATACATGATCATGAACCAGGTGCATGAAAACAAAACATTCTTGATACGTACAATGCACTATATTATTTCTCAAATATCCGCAAGAAGTTATCGAGTTCGTTCAAATTTCAATGGACTTTGGTTAGTGTCCATACGTCTATCAATCAATTTGATACAGTCTACAATCAATATAATCTTGAACTTAGGATTGAACTTACTGATACATACATTCACGCAGTATCGGTTGAACTCAGGATCATCTTTAGCTGAATGAACTTTTTCATCTAATGTATTAAACCGTACATTACGGACATGAAGGAACTAATGACAGATTATTCTTCAGAATTGACACTATTGATTCCGATACTTGAATGTGATTAAATAAAAGAAGAGAAAAGATAGTTTGAAAACAAACATTATTACACAATGAATTGATATAAGTACTATAGTTATATAATTAGTAACTATTATATGTATTTTAATAACTCATGTTAACATAATTATGATATAAAATGATTTGTATTATTTCTTATTAGTTGATAGATTAATTTAGTTTACATTTAATTAGATAATTATTTTACATGTAAGTTTCTGCACACATATATTTTAATTTAATCTATTAATTTCTTACTACTTACTTCTTATTCATTCTTAATTTTTCTTTTCTTTACCAATGATACAATACTTTAGTTTACTTAATTAGATTTAATTCTATAACATCCTACACACATTACATTAATTATTTATTTACTTATGTATTTAATTAGTTATATCTTATAATGTTGATTAATACAACAAACATTCATTAGTTAAGACATAATTTTAGTTAGGTATATAATAATTTACTATCCTTTCTGACAGTTGACGTTTCTTTAGTTAACTTTATATATTTTAATGTATTTTATGACAGGTAGTATATTGACTGCGACCTTCGACAATGTTTTGCTCAAAACATTGTGGGCCGTATGTCGCTTATCTTTAAATTTTTGAAATAATTAAGCAAGTTATGAGATAAAATTTTAAAAATCCATAGAATAGATTTTTTTTTACCCCCATCGGTCAGGGGAATGTTACGACATGGTTTATGATGTTAGCCAATATTATTGTGAGCACTTTTAAAGTTACGCATTAAGGGGTTGAAATGCTATAAATATATATTATGTTTCGCGCTTCACGGTATTGAACGCGAATTTGTATAGTTGTCTAGGATTTTGATGACGTGTTACGTTGGTATGCTAACACATGACAACGTTATATCTTTACCCTTCAGACTCCGAACTTGATCCAAGTCGGACGTATTTTTGATGACTCCCAATATATATTGAATTGCGCTGAAGTCCTTTTGAAGATATGCTACAGGGTCAGCTATCTTATGTGATGAATAGAATAATGGAGTATTCTTATCGATGATTAATGTTTTCCTGAACTAGGAACAAAAAGGAGTATAAATTTATGATTAATACAATCTTTATCTTCGCCAAAACGACGGCTGTTCGCTACCGGATGATCGACATACGACATCGCGTGTAAATAGTCGAACCTTTTGACAACAGAGCAAATAATATATATAATATTGTAATGGACTGTGCAGAGGACTCTGATATAACTATTTGATGTAAATGGATTCAAATATATATTGTATGTGAAATAAATATGTACTGTTTTTGTGGACTCAAAGAAATCGGATCTTTGTTGATTCAATACAATGGACTTGTTTATATTACTCATCATTCGCGAACACCATCAAAATCAGCACCATGGCTCCAATAAGGATAGATTGAAGATCAAGTAAAAGTACATAGAGTTATAATATATGAAAAATCATTCTTCAATAAAATGTTTAGAGGATTAAAACAGAACTCAACAAAACGGTGGCAACACTATTCATATTCTTCTACGGTTTACCAGACACAGTATTACAGTTTTTGTCTTGGATTATTTCCCCTAAAAACGTAAAGTTAGTCCCATAGCAGATACTGCCGCAGGAGAGTGAAGTGCTAGAGACTTCACCATACTAGGTCCAGCATCGATAGGTGGTGTGACCAGTTCCCTTCCTAGCGGTCTTTTCCTTCCCTAACGCAAGAGAAAAAAGAAGGTGCCCACTTACAGCTGGGTAGACTAGAGCATGTCGATACCGTGTAACTATTATAAAGCGTTCGATTGGCAGAGCGGTTTGAGCGCTGGCCTCTCGCGGGAAAGGTACCAGGTTCAAAACACGGTGGCGTCACCCAGTTCACAAACCTGGCACTGCTCTTGAGTTTGGGAAGGCAAAGACAGCAAGGACGGGAAATGGTCTGCCCACCTCTCGAAGCTGGACCTAGTATTGTGAAGTCTCTAACACTTCACTCGTTTAAGACAGTATCTACTATGGAACTACCTTTTACTGGTGAATACGAAAATTACGGAGGCGACTGAGTTTATAATAAGTCTGGGTCTTTTCGGGGTCATATATTCCATTGCTGCGTGCAGTGGTGTCAGAATGACCACAACTAATGACTCACTTTAGGTGGGAGGGAGGAGAGAGAAATCTGCTAAGTTGGCCGTGTGTTCTTTCACGATTCACACCCATGGATAGACGATTTGCGCCTTCAGACCTGATTCAATTCCTAGGAGACATTATCACTTCTGCTACTTTTCTGTTGTCTAGTGTTCACTTCTTTTCTTATTTTTTCCCCCATTGTTATGAGTGCCTACCACAGACCCATTTTTGTTTATTATTTATCATTCGGAATTCCTTCTTTGTTTATTTATGTGTGTATACATGAACAAATATCTGCAGGTTGTGTGGCAGCGGTTGTGGAGATTCTCTTACTTCATCATCCTCACTTCCTTCAAACTATTTCACCAAAAAACCCGGCTATTTCTGTTTCAGTCATGGTAGCCTCGATCACCTGCATTATCTTCTTCTAACCATATTAGTTAACGCCAATCTTGGGTTGTTCTCCCCCCCCCCCCCCTCATGTCAAATTAAGGCTTAGTGATGTCAGAAGTTTTACATTTCATAACAATTCTTACATAGCAGGTTCATTAATTTTTTTTTTTTTTCGAAGCTGATGATTTGACGGCGCAGCTTAGAAGATTCCTCTGTGCTTCTTATTTTCTTTATCTACACTTTATCCTGGTCGTTGTCCACAACTACTGCTGCTTCTTAGGACGAAGATTTTGTTATCGTATCGATTCGTTACCATGCAAGACAATTACAACTTCATGATCACGTGGTACATATAAGATGGGTCGTATTAGAACAGTGGTTCTTGGCCTTTCTGCGACCACGACCCAAATTTTACAGTTGGTGAAGCTGGTGACTCGTGTTCCAAAAGTTGACAAGTAAAACTTAATTATAAGAACTCAGTCACGGCTATGCCACATAAAACTTCAAATACGGGAAACGCAAGGAACTAACCCATCGCGGTGTTACCCGCCACTTAATTTTCATTTGCATTCTTTATACACAATATTCATTTGTCTCACCACATTCTCTTCACACTGTTCTTCAAATATGAAGTCCACTAGTTTTTCTAACATCATTTTCACAATCTTGTTCACCTATTATTATCTCTCATTCTCCCCCCTTCCCTCTATGTGTGTCACTACTCACTAACCTAGTTCGTACTTTATCATTCCTCCTTTTTCTTATGAAAGGGGTAGGAATATGTTTCAGCATAATCAACTTTCATTTCTGTTTAAACCACACAAAAACAAAATCGACTACCGCGAGCTGTCTAGAATAAATTTTACAGATCTCGTAAAATCCGGCGCGTTCGATTATTTTCCCATCGTGTCGTCCTGACCTATTGCGCGAAGTTCGCAGCATGGTCAGCTCAATCTCCACACCCTTTTTGTCTACTTTCCTCCCCAGAGGCGGCTCATCAGATTCATCACCGGTGGTGCATACTCATGTCGAGAAAGCTAGAAGCGTAATAATCCAGCGGTGTTACTGTGGTCTATCATCAACTTTCAGCTCCCCAATGAGCATACGCCTTCAACAAACTTATGCCAAGTCTTCCTGTCCTGTGCCTTCAACTCACGATCTTTCCATGTCTTCTTCATATCTGTCTCCAGTTATCTTCTCCATGTGTTCATTAGTCTCTCTCTCTCTCTCTCTCTCTCTCTCTCTCTCTCTCTCTCTCTCTCTCTCTCTCTCTCTCTCTCTACCTCTGTTACCCTGGGTATTCCAGAGCAAGAACTGCCTGCTAGTGCTATCCACTGGTTTCTTCAATGTCTGTCATAATCATCCCCAGTGTTTTCTTCTCATTGTTTGTTCCACTGGCACCATGTCTTCTTCATGCCATCAGTTCAACATTACTCTGCAGACTATGTGCACGTCTATGTTCTCAGTGTCTACTATTACTAATAGTATTAGGTTCAGAAAAAAGCACATCACTTCATTAAAAATAACGTACGACAAATCCTGTTTTATTAACACTTCTGCGAAATATAGATATAATAGGTTACTACATGCAGTGATGCGCTGACAGATCCGACGCTTGGTCTAGGAAATACGACCAAAAAATGTCCCTAACATGGCGCAGTGACCTGTATCACAGAAATGGGTTTAAACTGAATCAATACTTTATTATCTTCTTCTTCGTACTCTCAGACGTCTACTTGAAAGTTTTCAAAGAAAGCAGTAGTCAGCTTGAGACTATTTGCATTCCGGTAGAGCTTTTCCACGAATGGTACTGGTGTCGGCCATATGCTCTTTCTCTGTTCCTCATATGTTGGGCATCTTTGAAGCAGATGTTCAGCAGTCATTTTATCAGTGCCACAGTTACACTCATCGGTAGTTCCTATCTTTAACTTGTTGAATAGATGGTATCTCAATTTGTTGTGGCCAGTGCAGAGTCTGAAGATTACCACTTGCGTCTTTTCCGTTGAGCTGGTGGTATGCATCACTTTTGTGTGTGACCTGAATGCTCTGCATCCCATTCGTTTCTGTATTGGATTCTGACAAAACTCTTTGCCTCCTCATTATGTCTTCTGCACCGGTACCCAGACTTGTGAGACAACAGGATGTGTTGTCAGTACAGCCGGCCGGCTAATGGAACTTAGTGACATAAAAGAACCAGAGCTACAACAATCAAAGTAGAAATAAAGTACTCAGCGTATGATCCACGGTCACCCATAGCTTAAAGCTATGACTGGTACAGGTCAGCAGAATATGAGGATAAGCCATTTCTCTTTCCTCAAAACAAAAAAAAAAAAAAAAAAAAAAAATTTTCGTTTTCGTCAAGCTCTTGTACGCGTAGAAAAGAACTCATTTTAAATACTTTTCTCTTCAGAAGCACTAGAACTAGCACACATTTTCCATACTGTAGTTTATACGCCATCTTCTGACAGTCTCCTGCACAACTATATGTCTTCATTTTCGTGGCAGACCTTTGAACACGTGCACGCTTTCGTCCTCCCTCCCATATCACGATACTCATTCTGAGATCCTAGTTACAAGAACGCACAAAAGCTGAACTCCCAGTGGAGCGGTTGCTAAGCTTTCCTGTCCTGTGCCATCCGTGCAAAATCTTTCCATGTCTTCTGTATCCTTTTTCAGCATTTATATTTAGTAAATCTATCAAGAGTCTATCAGAGTGCACCATCAAAACAAGAGTAAGAAGACGTTGGAGTATCATTACAGTCGACTTTCGCTGTGGAGATGGCTGCTGATGATTATTATTTATGAAAGTGTCATATCTTTGTTGCTATTTTAGTTTCTCTTAATGTTTCAGAGCCATACAACAGGACTGACAACGGGGTTGAAGATTTTTATTTTTTGTTGGACTTGATTTATTTTGATATCTGTATACCTCCCAATTTAGAGAACAGTTTGGCGCCCTGTGGTTTTTTAGAGTAAGGACATAGTGAATGCTTTTATTTCTTCATTTCTCGTGACTAGCCATGTTTTGATCGACTATTGTAGCCGTGACAAGGCTTGTTGAATAAGGATGCTTGCTACGGTGAGACATTCTTCGTAGGTTTACAAGGCTAGGTCGTCAGAGAAAAGAGAATGATGGGCTGTTTGTGAGATAGTTTCTTTTTATATCATTTACGGTCTCAGTGAACATGGTCATTCACATAACTCCCATAATTATGACATCCTGCTCCAGTGTCACCTTTTCGCCGACATGACTCTGTAATCCGGCATTTCTCCTCTCACGCTATGGACAGTGTATTTGTATATCTTCCCACAAACAACACCGGTGAAGCTCGATTTTCTGTCACACTTTCCATGCTTTATCATACGCTTTTTCTAAACCCTCCAAATCCTCTTCCATTTATCCCCTTTTCTCGGCCGTACTCGTCCCTAAAACAACAGTGTTTTAATACAGAAGAAAAGTGATGCCGTTGACATCTCTTCTAACCAAATGTCCAACCATGTTTTCCAGGCATAATGTGATTCCATTACACTGTCTTTTCCAATACTTGTGCTTCTGACATATCTCATCTCCCGCTGATACCTCTTCTCAGCCAGCGTATCTATCAAGCATTAATGTATCTCTGCTATATTTAGTGATCATGTATGACATGACCGAATGTGAAAACCCTGAAATATGTACACTGACTACTATCTTGTCCTTCATTACTCCCCAACCTTTCGAGTCTTCTCATCTCCCACAATCATAGACTGCCCATAAACAGTATATAATAATTCTCCACTCTGTGGGAAATTTTCACAAAAGCAAAAAGTATTAACCACGTGCCCAACCACAAGAGGATAATGTATATTCCGTTTTCATCCCACCCCCTTCCCCCAAACCAACCCTTTTAGACGTAATCAACGGCCCTTTCCCTCCAAGATACACGAAACACGTATTCTAGCTGACTTCCAAGATGAACTCAATCAGACAAACAAGGAGTCAAGAATTTTGCGTAAACAGAGTCCTCAGGAGAATAAGATGGAATTGTAAAACCCGGCGAGCGCGGATTCGACAATGAATTTATTAGCATTTTGTGGACGCCCTACAGAATGGAGAGATGTTGCGTTAGATATATTATGTATTGTTACTGGGTTCGCCTCTTTTGTTGCTAAAGGAAACGAAATGAACTGTTCGAGATGATGAAATATGGTCTCATCGGAATTGCTGGCCCGTTAACATGGATGGGAGGGAGGGGGGAACGGTAAGGGAAGTAAGAGTTAAAAGATGTGAGCAAGCACAAATAATCTGAATTTTCTGCTGACCAGGCACAAGTGGCAGCCCTATTTTTCATAACAGTTCCTCTGCGAAACAGGTTAAAAGTCTCTCTCACTCACACATACAGGCGCGTCCGACTGTCAAGAGGTTAAATGCATTTTATGCAGCTTTTTGTTTTGGTGAGCTGGGGTAGCGAGGTATATACATCGTTATAAAATGTGCTGATATGATTGGGAATAAAACTGCTGCAAACTGACACTCAGCATTTACAGATTACGACACGGATCACTTCAGCATGCTGGGCTTCAAACTAAGGCTGATACACGACAAAATAACGACCACAATAATTATAAGCGTTTAAACACAGGAGACAAGTCTATCTTCAACAACAACGAAAAAGCTACATAAATGGATGCTTGTGTAGAATAGAAGGTTTGCAGTGATATTACGTAGAATAGAAGGATTGTAGTGATATTACGTAGAATAGAAGGATTGTGGTGATATTACGTAGAATAGAAGGATTGTAGTGATATTACGTAGAATAGAAGGATTGTGGTGATATTATGTAGAATAGAAGGATTGTAGTGGTATTACAAGATCACTAATGTGGAACTGATGACAAGTACCAGACATGTACAAGTGGAACAAGAGATGAGAAGAAGAAGCTGCAGATGGATATAGATAAGACATATTAAGGAAACCTGTTGATAGCATTACCAGACAGTCCTTGTTCTGGAATCCCCAGAGTAAGAGAGGTAGAGGAAGACCAAGGATCATATGGAGAAGAGAACTGGAGACAGAGATGAAGGGCATGAAAAGACCTTGAGCAGATGGTATGGGACAGGAAGACTTGGCATAAGTTTGTTGAAGGCCGTTGCTCCTTGGGGAGCAGAAGGGTGATGAATGAATGAATGTTTTATTTAACATTCGAGGTATTTCAGTTATAAGTAAATGACACTCGCCCATGTCCTTCTTGAAGGTCTTCTTGATTTATTCATTACATAGTAAGTCTCTCTGTTCGCTATTACTCCTTGGGTTCTTAACTTTTTTTGTGTGTGCCATGGATGGACCCCTTTGATCTTTTAGTGAAGCCTAATGACCCCTTTAATTTTTCAGTGAAGGCAACTGACGTCATCGTAGAAACAATGTACATAAAACGCATAATGAAAAATTCAGAGAAGGCCATGGATCCCATCATAGAAACTATGTACATAAAACGCATAATGACAAATTTTAAATTTTAGGTTATGTACATGAACCTCTAGAATAGGATTTCTCAACCGGGGTTCAATGGAGTCCTAGGGTTCCGCGAAGGTCACTAGGGGTTTCGCGAGAGATCATCATTGAAAAAAATATATAAAATTTTGTTTTACGTTTTTTTTCCTTTTAACTTTCTGAGCTGGGCGAGGTTATCATGGCAGTGGTGGGCAGTGCCCGAGCAGCCCCTAAGACAGTGCACAATTATAGCGTATTCACTCTTCCACATACCATATTTCATTAGAATCTTGTAGAATAGAAATTTGTGATATGACTTTCAGGCCTACTTGAATAAGTTACAAAAAATAAAATAGGACGTTTTAAAAACAAAGGAACAACTGAAGTTGTTTCTTTTTGTTTTTCTTCTACCTACACTACTGACTTGCATTAGAGTTGATACCCTTTGTGGGAAGGGTGAAAAATGTGGAAAAAAAGGACCCTGTTACACGCCCATTGAGGCATATTGGGAATATGGTGTTAGGCACATATTTTCTTGACCATTGGCACACTAGGGGTGATGTGGTCAACATCATGCCGGCCGCCTTAACCTTCCCAGAATTGCCCTGGTACCCAATTAATGAGGCTGGGTCGACCCCGGGGCCGTTTGCAGTCTAAAAAATCTCACCTCAACTGGGGATTGAACCATGGACCACCGAACTAGGAAGCCAGTTCGCTAACCACTGTGCTACCGCAGCTCCGTGGGAAGGGGGAACCTCACAAAAATAGTCAGCTGATAAGTTGGCCAAAATAAACATATCCACAGAAAAAATCATTCTCTACTCAAAAGAGCACGGACAATTTTTATTGAATTATTATATTTAAAACTTATTGATAACGCTAAGATACCGTGAACTCTAGATACAACCATTTGTATGCAGAGGTTCCCTAGACTTGAACATTATTTCAAGGGTTCCTCAGGATACAAAAGTTGAGAAAGGCTGCCTTAGAATCTATTCACGGACCCATAAGAGGTCTATGGACCACAGGTTAAGAAACATTGCTCCATTCAATCTTTTATTTCACAAATATCAGTCTACTTAAATTTGGAATGCTGATTACCAATGGGCAACTACAAACAAAGGTAGAAAGAAACCGATAAACATATGGAGAAGAGAACTGGAGGCAGAAATAAAAGTGATAAAGGATACATGCCTTAAGCAGATGGCACTGTACATGTAGAAGCCTGCATTAAAGCATTTATGCACTTTTGCATCAGTGGTTTTGTAGCAATTAGTTTGACATGATGAGGTTGCCAGTCCCATGCACAGTCTCAAATCAGTCACCTCTTATGGCATGCATGTGAAGCATTAGCCTTATTCTTCCATTGTCTGCTCAGAGATTCCCAGCAAATGTACAGGAAAGGGTATATAGAGAAACAATAAATCAAATGGTCTGATCATCTAATGACGATGAATCTTTATCAACCATGAGCCAGGCATATTAGTAAACTGGGAAGTGACTGTGAACAGAGGACAAAGCATTAAACCAGACCACAAGGTCTTTTATATTTGGGCATGTGCCATAATATAACCAACAGACACTGTGTCTAGGCTGAACGGAGCACGCCTCGCCAAATGAGTGATTCTTATATACACACACTGGGATTCTCGCCAGTGCTACAGAGTTCATACACTGTGCTGAGATCCTCCTTGTATGATCTAAGGGAGGAGATTAGAGCACTGATGGAGCTGTCCATGTGCAATGAAGATAGTCTTTAAAACCAAAACCAACTAAAACCAGCAACTAAAAATTATGAGAACTTGTTAATCACATACCTAGGCCCTGGTGCAAGTCCTTGTGAGTCTCAAGATGACCAGAATGGTCTTCAGAGAGAGAGGTATGCGATGACGGAGTAAGCCTCTGCACGTGCTGCAATCCATTCAAATCACATCAGCCAGAAAATGACTGTCTACAAATAAATATTACAGAATACAGTCATCAGTCTCAAACAAACAATCTATAGTTCAGATAACAAATTTAAAATGTCAGTACAGGTAAATGAGCTTCTAATTTCAGTTATGTGCAAAATCATACGTAAGAAATAAAAAGCAATATTCTTCATGTGTAAAAAATGGAAGAAATGTATCTAATTGTTTTTATCATCAGTCATTGATCTCAATGCAGCCAACGTTTAACAATTTCTTTTTTAAAACTGACTGTTTTAAAAACCCTTTACTATGTGATGCAGCATAATGTCTCTGATACATTCTACAGTGTACTCTAATCTAAACTGCCTTCCTCGCTTCATTATATGATATATTCACACTTGTATGACACTATGGCCTATCCCAGCATTTTTTTCTTTTTAATATGAAAAAGGAAAATAAATAATGAAATAGAGGAATATACACACATATGTAAGAGGCTACTAATATGAGGTTGTGCATGAAGATGGCAACCTCATCATGACAAACAAATTGCAACAGAAACCACTGCTGTAAGAGTGCATGAACATTTTAGGTGAGGCTTCCTGCAAAATAGGGTCCCATGCTCCATAAGGAGAGTGAAGGGAACTGATGTATAATGATGACCAAATACCAAGTTCAATATGTGAGAAACTAATGCCTGGCTAAACAATTAGAAACTTTTTGTTTCTTCACTTATCATTTTCCCTCTTGCTCCCAATGAAGCATGCAGCTCCATTTTTGCAGGAAGTCTGCACAATAGCATTCACGTGTTCTTGCAGTAATGGTGTCTGCAGCATTGTGTTTTACAAGATGAGGTGCTGCCAACCACACATACACCTCATATCAGTCGCCTATTACGACATGCCTGAGGTAGCAACTTTTCTATTAATTCTTTGTGTCCTCAGACAATAGTGGGTTTTTTCCCCCACTGCCTCGTTCATATTTCCAGTTCACTACATACATGCCATGACAGCAAAACAGTGATGGATATTTTCAAGTGACCTATTCTTAAAGCCGAAGTGCCAGAGTGGTTAGAGCGCTGGTCTCTCATGGCAAAGGTGCTGGGTTCGAATCACTACCGGCACGCTCCAGTCTACCCAGCTGTAAATGAGTACCTGGCTCTGCTCTTTGAGTTAGGAAAGGAAAAGGCAGCGAGGAAGAGAACTGGTCACCCCACCTCTTGAGGCTGGACCTAGTATGGTGAAGTCTCTTACACTACATTCCCCTATGGCCGTATCTTCTATGGGACTACCTTTTAACCTATTTCCATGGTTTGACGACTAATGTTAAAATTATAAACTAACTAAAAAAATTTTTAATCACTTACCTAGCAAAAGGATGTTTATAAATTGTTGACATCAACTGTTCCACTGTGTTTTGCATCGAAAGTGACCGCGTGTTTCAAACGAAAAAAAAACAACTTTCGCGTAACTTTTGCGGTATACATCGGCGCGAAACAAAAAAGACAATCGAGTATGACTGCCAGCTCATCTTCAAACTTTGCATACAATTGTACGATGGCTTAATGACATACATAATATAAAATGTAATAAAATACCAAGCATAACAGAAACATATTCATGCAGCAAATCAAATGCCAAAGTACACATATCACATCAACAGCAAAATTACAACAACAAAAAAAGCAAAGATTGCTTAAAAGTGAATAACATGTAAATAAAATAAGTGTTTCCTTTTTAAATTCAGAAAGCATGTATCTGAAGACTTTTTATAATAAGAAGCCACTCTACTGCTCGAATAATGGTACATTTTAAACCATTAATAGGTGGTGTTAACGTAAGTCACAATTCCATGCAACCAGCTAACTTGTCAGGGTATGCCATGGTTTTCAGACACTGCATCTCAGACAAGCAAACAAGTACTGACCAATTCATCACTATCATTTTCTGTTTCCCTCCTTATGGAGCAAAGAGCCGCCACTGCAGCCAGTCACCTTGCAGGAAGACTACACCAAGCATTCACCTGCTCTTAGCAGTGGTTTCTGTAGCTATTTGTTGTACATGTTGAGGTTGCTAGTCTCATGCACAACCTCATGTTCGTCACAATATGCCTAAGTGGGCAGTGGTCCTATTCTTTCTGTCTCTTCACAGACCCCCAGGAACTGCGCAGGGCATTAAACAATTTAGGAACCAGTTATTTCATGCCTGAGAATACAGCAATATTCCTTGAATCTAAATTTGCAAAAATAAAGTTGACTTTTCATACATTTTCCTGCAAAGCTATCTCATTAATAATGGTCTATAAAACCTGCAGACACAGTGTGCTGACTGTGAATTTTTCAGAATCAAATCAATAATTACTACATTATTTTCAATATCTTACACTTCTGACTTTATGACCAGCCAGAACATACCACACTTGATAAGACGATTGTACACACAATGGGAGATAACCTTTAAAGTTTACCTACACCTTGAATATGTTTTGGTGTGCCAGAAAGGGTTTCTGTTAAAGTTCTAATCTAAACAAACCAATCTGAAAGCAAGGATACAGCTTGTTAACATGAAAGGATAGACATAACTAAATTATAAAAACTTTTCTACAACAGCCCAAAGAAGAAAACTGTAGACATTTTCAACAGTCTTCATAGAGCTAAAGATATCATCGTTAGACTGCAATTATGATAGAGCCTTAAATAACAATTGTATCAGGTTCAATAATCAAAATGGTATTGTATAGTTTGATGGTGAAAAGTTACATAAGCCAAATCATCATCCTCAACACATGCTGTGTCAAACTAACCGTAACCCTTTTTTGTCATTAAGTTTTCTAGTTATGACAATGTTTTACAAGTATACTGCTTTAAAAAATAATATGAAATGCTGTCCCAAATAATAAGTGATTAATTACTTTGATTAAACTGTCCTGTTTGTTCTGTTACATAAATTTTTTGCAATGATTACAAAAGCTGTAATGTTTGCTATTCTCAGTAAAACACTATAGTATTAATTCTTGCATAATCTTTCACTTTTTTCTCTTCGCTTTTCAGTGATTGTCATATGAGTACAGAAACCCCAGCTTTGTGCGATAATCATGCCTAGAGGTTTAAAAGCCATAAAAAGATTGATGTTTCCCAGTTTCTAAATTTTAGGTCACACTCCAGAAAAGAAAAAAAATATCATAACCCCCAGACCCATATGTTGGGAATTTAACAGCAAGTTCATATTCACTAGGCTCTGGTAATATTAATGTTTATTTTTAACTAACATAGAATTATCTGCTATAAACCATAAATTTTTAGTATGAGAATTCACAGAACCAGCCATGTCAGGCTACTTTATAGTAATTCAACAGCCTGTCGACAAGGACAGTGTAATTATATTATTATACCGTAGATAAAACTGCTATAATGAAATAAAAGTACCTACCAGTTTATGAAGGAGCTCTTGCCAGCAGAGTGATTACCAATTAACAGGACTGTGATCTTTTTTCTAGGTGATAGTAAACTTAGGCCCAGGTTCTCTGCAATTTTGACCAATCCTAGCCAAGATACAAACATTAAATGAATTAATCAGGTGTTATAAAGACCATAGTAAAGTAGGAAACATATGCATAACATGTTATTTCATACTGAAATGTGTATGATGGATATCTTAAACAGCTAACCTTTTCTCCAGTGAACTAACTCCTTAGTTCACCCATCCGTGACTTTAACTTACCAGTCTATCTTGTGTTGTTCGTCTTCCACTACACATTACAGTTGACATTCAAAAATCCGGCAACCTCCGGACCTGAGGAGTGCCGGATTGTTGAAAATGCCGGATTTTTTATGGTTAAATATGCTGTATATATTTAACAGAAAATGACTACCTGTACAGTCCTTTAAAGAAAGAAAATTAAAAACTAAATGATCTGCGATCGACAACGCACGATGTTTACGTTTTACACCACTTCTTTTATTTGCTGAATCCATAATGGGGCTATACAGCAGCAAATAAATGATTAAATGAGAAGGAATGAGCAGGAATGCCTGTTAACACGTGCAAGCAAGACCCAACAGTTGCATCAAATCATAAACGGCTCCAGAAAACAGTGACGCGCCAACGCGGTAAATTAAAAAATGCGCTCCGAAATCCATGCCGGAAATCTGAAGGAACCGGATTATCGATGGCCGGATTTTTGAATGTCAACTGTACTGGACACAAGTATTTTGGCCTTGATTTTGTCTATGCTTGCTGATAGGAAAGTTATATTAGTGACTG
Organism: Oreohelix idahoensis; assembly: GCA_024509875.1. Lineage (NCBI taxonomy): Eukaryota > Metazoa > Mollusca > Gastropoda > Stylommatophora > Oreohelicidae > Oreohelix > Oreohelix idahoensis. The sequence continues at coordinate 514,611 of JAMPIV010021671.1, read as the reverse complement.
TGTCTTTAAATTGTCTGGGTCATTCACACATCCTATATACCACAGGTGTGTGGGTGTCGTGAGAATGACCTCAGCCAATGATGCACTTTTTGGGGTGCAAAACTGGCTGTGCGCGCTTTCATAATTTACTTTCACAGCAAGGTGATGATGCCAGTTAGATAGTCCTCGGTTCGACTCCTGGTAAGCCTATCACTTATGTTTCTTTTCTGTTCTTTAGTGCCCTCTCCTTTATGTCCAACAAGTGCCTGTTAATTACCTTTATTTATTTACCATTCACAAGACTCAGATTTCCTTCATTATTTATTTCCTGCCTGTACTATCTTTCTCCAGTTCTTTATATCCATGATAATCTCTCTAAAATCTTTTATTGCTAATCATGCACCATTTATTTAAATGCTGTCTATTAATCTTTCTTATGGACACCCCCTTGATCTGTCAGCACACAGATTCCTTGTGCTGCCTCTTTGAAAATTCTGTGTGCTGTTGGAGATATGAATGGAAATGAGGAAACTTGCAGATCAAGACTTTCAAACATGCAAGTATAGGTAGTGATTCATATACTGTAAAAAGTATGAGATATAACTATATCTTAAAGTATTGTTAAAGAATTAAGTGATGCGGGCACCAGCACAGGTGTTCTCATACTTAATTTCATTATTAAAGACCATACACTCTGTGGTTCCCATGAAACTCTGTGAAGATAAAGAAGTGGCCAACTAATGCGAGAATACAAGGTCTTTTATTTGGACATGCATCCTAATATAACAAACAAATCTTGTGTCTTCAGCAGTACGCAGCGTGTGTCGCCAAACAAGGCAAAACTATTTTTTAAAACACACGAAAAGTGGCAAACTACTCCAACCAGATATGGAAGAGGTGATTAAGATTGTGTACATCTGGCTAGCAACCTCATCACGTAAAACTAATTGCTACCAACAATGCAAAGCATATACAGTGTTTTTGTGCAGGCATTCTCCATGGGAATCATCTGCATTAGGCTCCATGCTCTTTAATGTGTAAAAGAAAGGATATTTATTCATTCATTAATTAAACAACTTAACAATGTCCCAACATATAATTTACTGTAAACAAACAATAACTGCTGCATTCAGTTCATCTACAACTGACAAATAAGGCACATAACACTTCATGAGGGCTGCCAGACTGCATACTTTTTCTCCCCTTTCAATGCCATGACAGACACATGTCCACTTTTCAAATCTTCTGGCTCCGTACAGGTATCTCTCTCTGTATAAGAAGCTAAGGACAGGAACTGCGGATGAATGTATCGTGGCACTGATAAAATGGCTACAATATGCAGGTTGCCATGCTACTATTCTTTGCTCCTCTTCTGTTGTGCAGTGCCTCACATATGAAGGAACCAGTGAAGCGCACACACTGAGGAGACCTGTTGATAGCATTACAAGGCAGTCCTTGTTCTGGAGCCCCCAGGGCAAGAGAGGCAGAGGTAGACCAAGAAGCACACGGAGAAGAGAGCTGGAAACAGAGGTGAAAAGGACGAGGAGAACGTGGAAAGAATTTGAGATGGTGGCATGTGACAGGAAGACTTGGCATGGGTTTGTTGAAGGCCTATGCTCCTTTGGGAGTGGAGGGTTATGAAGAAGAAGTGAAGCGCATATTGCTGTCATCAGAATCAGTCCAGAACAAGCTCTATAGTGATGCTTGCAATCTAAGGTATTTTCAAATATAATCAAATTGATGTCAAATGGTGCTCAAAAGAGAAGAAAAGTATGCACAAAATGTATTTTTGTATCATTTTACATACTTTCCAAAAACAATTTGAAATTATTTCAACAATTTTGAATATTCTTTTCTTAAGCAGTTTTCCATAACCTGCAGTATACTTATACTGTAAGGCCAGTAAATTGTAACTGTCCTGAGCAATAATTCATCAATTGCTTCAACAAGGAAGACTGAAAGCTACAAAATTCATGCCAGCTATGCTATAAAAGGGGAGCAAAGAACTGCAAAAACACCACAATCTACCAGGCATGCTGTAGAAGGCAACTAAGGAGGGTTGAGAACAAGATCGGCTACCTCGTCCTGCAGAAACTTACAGCCAAAAAAAAAAATTAAAAAAATAAAATAACAAGGAATAAGATGAGAAAGTAAGCAATTCAGAAGATCTCTTCTGGCTGTCAAAAAAACACACGGGGAAGGAAATTAGAGACAAACATTGAAAGACCTTAATGAGATGTTACAGGACGACTTGGCATCTGTTCAAGGTCTATCCATGTGTTGTGAAAGGAGAAAAAAAATACCATTTTCAGATATGGCAACTGAAAATGTTATCTGGAATTAAAGATAATATATATCCTAATTATAACCCATCAGAGATTGAACAGGATAATTTTCTTCATAATTAAAAAAAAGAAGGCTTGGTATGAATCTGTTGAAGACACATGCTTTATGCAGAGCTGACAGGTAATGATGATTATGTAAAATGGTTCTCAAGTACCCTGTCCCTCCCACATACAATAAAAATTTGAGATTCACTCATACTACTGTAATATAAAAAAAACAGATAGCTTTTAATTAACTCTTTCAGTCCCAAGCAAAAAAGTGGGTTTGGCTCAAACAAAAATGGCCATACCAGTATGTTTTTATTGTTTTTGTTTGGAAATAATTTTTTAAATGTTCATATTCATAAATAACAAAAGTCCATAATGGATGGCTATACTTTAAGAAAATAGCGTTTTTGAGTTGTTAAAATTATAAAACAGCCCTAGAAAGGATCAAGAGATACGAAAGCCAGTATACTGTTGATTGGGCCAAATGGGTCTAGCGGGAAGTACAGTATACTGGATCTTGGGGGTTAAAGAGTTAAATAACTATGATTCCTTAACTTGTTTGGAACTTCAAGCATTATTATGTTCTACACTGCAAACAGCTTCTCTCCATACATGATTGTTCCTCTCAAACATATATCTCCAGCATATTTAAGACATATTTTTTGCAGAAGTGCTCTGAAGAATCCAAAGTTTATCCACTGACAAGTTGCATTTTCTCTGTATCAGTCTCAGCATATTCAATATGGTCTTCCAGTCATCTTACTCTCTCTCATCTCAAGATGCTGATTTTCAAACAGGACCCGGTCCCTAAAAAATGCCGTGCTGAAGTCGGATGTGTCGACCGAAAGGTGCAGATATCACAGCTTAGGCGTAAACAGACACAACGCAACCACCGTCCTTTTCAGGGCGAACGAAGAAGAAGAAACAGGACTTGTATAATTCATGTAATTCTGTATTTGCTCCAGTTCTTCGTCCACAGGTATCAACATGTTCCTTCATTGTATTCTGTTCTCTAAATACTTTCCCCTTACCTGTTTAATATTTATGCCGAGAATATCATGAGAAATGTAAGAGATGACCAAGAACACACAGAGTTTGACTCATTTAACATCGGCGGGTACCAGATCCCGGAAATCAGATATGCTGACGACACAGTCCTCCTATCGACCAACCCAGAAGGACTTGAACAATTAATTCTGTCCACCAAAAAACACAGCGAGGCCCAGAATCTATACCTAAACACCAAGAAGACTAAAGTATTGACAACAGACAAAGTAAAGACCAAACCAGAAATTGAAATTGATAATGAAGAACTGGAAAGTGTTAATGAATTCGAATACTTAGGATCAATCATCAACAGCTCTGGCGACTGTGCAGTAGAAATTAAAAGAAGACTTGCAATTGCTTCACATAAACTAATACAGATGAAAAACCTATGGCAAGGCACAAGCAAAGAAACAAAGTTACAGCTGATCAGAGCATGTATATTCCCAGTGGCAACATACGGCTGCGAGACTTAGACACTCAATAAAACAGTTGCAAAAAAGATTACATCATTTGAAATGAAATGCTACAGAAGGATGTTGAGAATACCCTGGACAGAAAAAAAGACCAACAGAGAAGTACTGCACTCACTAAACGTACAGGAACATTGGCTCCTAAATACCATCGCAATAAGGAAGCTGAAATTTTTCGGTCATATAAAAAGACATAATAGCCTGGAAAAAACAGTGATGGAAGGCATGGTCCCTGGAAAAAGGGGAAGGGGTCGACCTAGACGACGGTGGACCCAGGACATCACAGAGAGTCTGAACTTGTCTTTGGCTGATGCAGGTCGACTTGCCCAGAATTGTGATGCGTTCAGAGCAGCTGTAATGGAGACAACGTTCTGGAAAGAATACGTCACATGATGATGATGAAATACTGTAGATGTGCTAATTGTTAGTTGTGCTCAACTTTACATATCTGATCATCTAATAGCTACAATTTAAAGCATAATTTATCCCCTTCACACCATCTGAGATACAGTGTCACAATGAAGGGGTGGCGCAGAGGGTGTGGGTAGCCATTTCAGGCATACTATGATTTTGACAAGATAGTTGAAGTCATCTGCCCATTTTTTCAATCACTCATTATCTTTTCCATTCATTGTAAATGGCTAGTATCAGCGAGCTATTCTGCTGTGGTATCACTGACTTTTGAATTTTAGTTGTGTGGTACCAACAACAGTGTCAGATGTTATGTTTAACTTACATACATGCCAAGTAGTAAGAGTTACCCATAATCTGTACAGATTTTTCTCATTTTCAGATCTGTATGCCCGTACATACTTCCTGTACAGGTTTTCGCCTAATTATTAACCCTTTACAATTTGATTTGGTAAAAAACGCCAGTGTGCAAAGTCTACCATCCAAAATTGAGAGTGGGAATACTGTTTAGCGAGAATGGAGTATTTCTGGTACGTGAGAAGTATCCGTTTTCTGAAATAGTTTTCTGAATCGATTGATATTTTGATTTTTCGTGATTTTTTTTTAAAGTCATGACTTTTCGGGCGGTGGAATCTTTGATTTGGGAGCTGAGAGGTGACTTGCATTTAGTCACAGGCCTGATTTAGACTCCGACAATGACGAAAGTGAATTTAGGGAAAGACTTGGGTCTAATAATATTGATGACATATCAAACGTAGGAGGTAGTCAATACTGCATACTTTTGTTAAAATGTGTGACTTTGTAGGAAACTCACGACCTAAACACACACATGATCTAGTTTATCTGGTCACGGTCTTGAGATATGACATGTTCACAGCAAAAGTCATAATGGAGATTATTGAAGGGCCTAAACACTTGTCGACAGAGGGAACCCTTATGATGATCAGACCACCTCCTGTTGTAATGCTCCGTATTATGTTTCCTATTATATCCAACGTGAAGAATTGTACCAAATGTACAAACAAGGAAAGCGCAGAAAAACAATAAGTTATGCTTTTCGCCTGTGTGAAAAAATGCTTTTATGACTTCTCAAAGAACAAAATGGTTAATGTATTTTCTCCTTTATATAGTTCTGTTTTAAATATTATTTGTCGGCTACAGGAACTTTGTAGGAAACTCATGACCTAAACACACACATGATCTAGTTTATCTGGTCACGGTCTTGAGATATGACATGTTCACAGCAAAAGTCATAGTGGAGATTATTGAAGGGCCTAAACACTTGGAGGAGCTGCGGTAGCATAAAGGTTAGTGCACTGGCTTCCTAGCTCAGTAGTGTACACAGAAGCAAACAAAGAAGTATCAAAAGAGACAAGAGAAAGTATATTGAGGAGTTGGCAAGAGAGGCAGAAGATGCTGCAGCCAAAGGAAATATGAGAGAACTGTATAGCAGCACAAAGAAGCTAACAGGGAAATACAAGCAAACAAGTTGCCTCATAAAAGATAAGAATGGGAAACTGCTCAGCAATATACAAGAGCAAATGAAGAGGTGGACGGAATATTTTGGGGACCTTCTCAATAGACCAGCTCCACAAAACCCGCCGGACATCCAGCCAGCAGAAGAAGAGCTACAAATTAACGGTGAAAGACCAACGAAGGAAGAAATAAAGAAAGCCATAAAGCTTCTAAGAGATGGAAAAGCGTCTGGACCTGATGGCATTCCAGCAGAGGCCATCAAAGCAGATATCGACACGGCTACAGAGATGTTATATAAATTACTTGGTAAAGTCTGGGAAAAAGAAGAGATACCAGCAGAATGGAAGGAAGGATATCTGGTTAAGTTGCCTAAGAAGGGAAATCTACAAGAGTGCACAAATTATAGAGGAATAATGTTACTATCAGTGCCAGGAAAGGTATTGAACAGGATTATCCTTGAGAGATTAAAGGAGTCCATAGACAAGAAATTGAGAGATGAACAAGCAGGTTTTCGACAAAACAGATCATGTACAGACCAGATAGCCACTTTGAGAATAATAGTTGAACAAAGTCTGGAATGGAATTCACCACTATACATCGGATTTGTGGACTACGAAAAAGCATTTGACAGTGTGGACAGAGAATCACTTTGGAAATTGATGAGGCATTATGGAGTTCCCCTGAAGATCATTAATTTAATAAAGAAAACCTATGAAGACATGACGTGCAGAGTTCTTCATGAAGGACAGCTTACAGAACCATTTGGGATAAGAACAGGAGTGCGACAGGGATGCCTCTTGTCTCCATTTCTTTTCTTGCTGGCAATAGATTGGGTTATGAGATCATCGACAACACACAACAGAAATGGAATCCAGTGGACTCTGACTAAGCAGTTGGATGATCTGGATTTTGCTGATGACTTGGCTCTCCTGTCCCATAACCGTAATCAGATGCAGGACAAATTGAAAACACTCGATGAGAGGTCACAGCAATTGGGTCTGAAAATACACAGGGAAAAGACAAAAATAATGCGAATAAATGCAGGCAATGAAAACAGGGTTGAACTTGAAGAAACACCAATACAAGATGTAGAATCATACACATATCTTGGCAGTAATATAGACAAAGTTGGAGGGACAGACAGCGATATCAAAATAAGAATACAAAAGGCAAGAGGAGCTTTCATTGCATTGGGAAATATATGGAGATCAAGAGAAATAGGATCCAACACGAAAATAAGAATCTTCAACTCAAATGTGAAGTCAGTCCTATTGTATGGCTCGGAGACATGGAGAACAACAAAGACAACAACCAAAAAGCTACAGACTTTCATAAATGGGTGCTTGCGTAGAATAGAGGGATTAAAATGGTATGACAAGGTTACCAATGTGGAACTGATGACAAGAACTGGACAAGTGCCAGTGGAACAAGAGATGAGAAGAAGACGATGGCGATGGATAGGACACACACTGAGGAAACCTGTTGATAGCATTACAAGGCAGTCCTTGTTCTGGAACCCCCAGGGCAAGAGAGGCAGAGGAAGACCAAGAAGTACGTGGAGAAGAGAGTTGGAAACAGAGGTGAAAATGATGAGGAGAACATGGAAAGAACTTGAGATGATGGCACGTGACAGGAGGACTTGGCATGTGTTTGTTGAAGGCCTATGCTCCTTTGGGAGTGGAGGGTTATGAATTCCTAGCTCAGTGGTCTATGGTTCGATCCCCAGATGAGGTGGGATTTTTTTAGGCCGCAAACGGCTCCTGGGTGACCCAGCCCCAAATGGGTACCAGAGCAACTCTGGGAAGGTTAAGGCGGCCGGCGTGATGCTGACCACAAAACCCCATGTGTGCCGACTGTCAAGAAAATATGGGCCTAACACCATATTCCCAATATGCCTCAATGGGCGTGTAACGGGATCCTTTACCTAAACACTTGGCCGACAGAGGGAACCCTTATGATGATCAGACCACCTCCTGTTGTAATGCTCCGTATTATGTTTCCTATTATATCCAACGTGAAGAATTGTACCAAATGTACAAACAAAGAAAGTGCAGTAAACAATAAGTTATGCTTTTCACCTGTGTGAAAAAATGCTTTTACGACTTCTCAAAGAACAAAATGGTCAATGTATTTTCTCCTTTGTATAGTCCTGTTTTAAATATTATTTGTCGGCTACAGGTTTTTGCAGATTTTTGTACAGGGTTTTCTGATTTTTTGTACAGGTTTTTCATCTCCAAGGTGTGGCATGTATGAACTTATATATTCCAGCTCATTGCAAGATGTATGGAAATGTTAAAGCCTATAGACTTGCCAAGAGGAAGGAAGCGGAATTCAAAATTAAGACACAGCAACATATGAATAGATAAAAACAATAATAAAAAATAACTTCAAAGAAATACTGCATACAGAAAACCAAGAAGTCGGATAAAACAAAAGCACACCACTCCTTACCATGAAGAGATCAAGCGATAATTTAAAGGCTGATAACCAGTCACTGAGGACTCAAATACCATTTGATCAACAAATAACAATCTGACAGATGTGGGGAAGACGAGCAAACACCAGAGCATGTCCTCAAAGCTGACAGCACCTGAAGAGCAGGCTGATAACACGGCCTTCACCAATCAACTTGATGAAGAAGCTGTATGGCGGTGAGAGAGGACAAAAAGGACCACCAACTTCATGAGAGAAACACTTGTGATGTATGACAGCGAACAATAAAGGTGAAAATGAGATTATAGTACAAATATAGAATAAGATTGATCTTCCAAAATTCTAATGAATTATTTTAGCTGAGGCAGATGTGGGGCATGTGAAAATGCTCTAACCTGCAACACAAGGCACAGTCCAGTTTGACATGATATTTCTTCTTCAGTAATCAGTGTGACAATCACTGGCGCCTGAACTTTTATTTGCTGCTATATTTATTCTCCTTTCATTAAATTTTCTTTCTTACCATTTTCTGGGTCAGTATAAAGGCTGTGGCACTCTTTCAGGATCCTTTCATTCAGTGACTGCGTTGCGCTGTCGGCTGCGTTTGCTGACAAGCGGGACTTCACTTTTCCTGACATTTTCTTCGCACAACGTGCAGACGACAGCAAATCTGCGAAAGGGTTTGTGAAATCGAAAGTTGAAAAAAAAAAAGCAATACCTGCGCTGAAATATAATTATTTATGCTTTATTTTGTTTTGAGATGCGATGGAAGAATACGAAAAATAATTTTGCAATCTTTGAAACTACCTTTACTAAATATTTATCTCTGAGAGCAATCTGTAAGCAGAAGATATCCGCTATTTGCACGAACATCTTTCGATTTTCGAGCATTTAAACTTTCTTTTAAATTTTCCACAACTACGCTTCCAGCGTTAACTTACAAAAGTGAGTTTATTGACCTAAAGTTAACTTCGTGGATAAATACAAAACGTTATAATTTACATTTCTTACCTAATAAAACTCCAGAAAATAGCTAAAAATCGCAAAGTTTGAGTAGATCGTACTGCTACGTCGCACTGACTGCGTGTAAAGTTAAACCGGAATCATGTGTGACACTATAAATAACTTTCCAACTTGTTTCATCCAATAAAGCGTCGAACAGCCCAATTGTGCGGTACAGATTCTGGACAGTGTTGACAAATGTTGGCTGCCACGAACCTTTAGAATACCTAGCTCTCATATGGAAAATGCTGAGAAACATGTCCTGTTCTGCTTATTTTCGGAGTCTGCTTACAGTATAATCACGCAGCGATGAGGGCCCATGTTATTTTATCAATTCAGTTTTAAGTTGTTGCATTGTTTTTAAAATGGCATCCCTTGTAGCTGATTATTCGGATAGTGATGAAAATGAACACACTGAAAGCGAGAGTGAAGAGACACCTGAAGTTAGGTAAATATTCAGTTTTAGATGTAAATAATTTACTTAATTAGAATTTATAGTCAATCGTATATAGTCCTTTTTCTATCTGGCTATCTCATGTACTGAGTATGCGCTATGAAGGATAACTACCTTAACGCCAACCTATTTTCGATACCCGTTGTGTACAACCGTGGGACTTGCGTTCAATGCGGCCTTTAAAACAATAATTCAGAGACGTAGTAATAAGAGGTAAAGGTTAGGAATGTTGAACCCAATCTTAATCCTAACGATGTGGGCGACTTATTTGGGTGGCATCGAACAACGGTTTAAATAAAGACATTGGGACGTGATAGAGTTAGGATTAAGATTAGCCTAAGGTTTAAGTTTAGGATTCCTAGCCCTTGTTACTGCTTCCCTGAATTCGATTTTTAAGATCGTATCAAACTACTCGACCCACTGGTCTTCATTTAAACCATTACGTTTAGCTGAGATGTAGAACATTTAGATGTCTGTTAAGTGTTTCGGCTATTTAAAGAGAATACAGTTTAGAGTTTAGCTTTAGGATTTGGGTTAGCCTAAACAGAAACATAACCACTAACCCTGTTTGCGACAAGATAGCAGACCCTCACAGTAAACTGTAATTTGACTGTCAGAAATAGTCTTATTCAGTATCATTCACTGGTCATCATAGCGTAAATGTAAGAGGTCTGTAATTCTTTGTGTGCGTTTGATTCTTACTAGGAGCAAATTTCTCCTCCCCAAAAGAAACATAATATGGTAGGCCTACTTGGGATTGAATCACAGACGATGGGGACACACTTCAAATTTCACCCAAATATCAGTCGATGTGTGTTACATAGCAGGTCCGTTTTGCATATGCTAGCTCTTTTTTTCATCTGCAAACTACAACTTGTGATTGCCACTTTAGGATCTCGATTCATATTTTTTTTTTGAGTGAATAATTAGGCCCGTATTTTAAAAAAAAAATGCTCAACAGCAGGTAAATGTTCGGGTTAAGATTAGCATAGACAGTTCATGTTTTAAACAAAGTTCTGGAGACATGGTTATGGTTTGCGGTTCAGCATTATGATTTGGGCTTATACTTAAAATGCAGACAGAATGATACTCAGTAATGCAAACCTTAACCCTAACCCTGTTTCGAGCTTTTCATTGTGGATACTTGCAGTTTTCTCTTTAAATGCACACTTACTTACTTACTTAGTCGTTCCCCTTCTACCGTGAGGTGTAGAGGTTTGGAAGAGAGAGCGCCAGACTATTCTATCGTCTGTCTTCCTCCTGGCCTGGTTCCATTCTAGTCCTCGGTCCTTCAAAGATTGTCTAATGTTGTCCTCCCAGTGGACTCTCGGTCGTCCTGGGGGTCTGGATCCCTGGCTCTTTGTTTCCCATGCTTGTCGTGGTAGCTGATCTTCTCCCATTCTGCAGACATGGCCAAACCATCTTAGTTGGGACTGTTCTACTTGAGTCTGCAGGGGGTGGGATTTTAGGCCTTGACGTATTGTCTGGTTGCGGACCATGTCTCTTCTTATTACTTCAACCACCTTCCCCAGATACCTCATTTCTGAGGTTTGGATCTGGCTTTTGTGGTAAATGCACACATGGTCCCCAAATGCAAGCCATCTACATCAAGTATTCTTTTTCCTTTGCTTTTTTTCTTTTGAAGCTCCTCACCTACTTCTCCCACTCATCATTAAGAACCATTTATTATTGTAAGGGTATTTAGGTTTGTGCTATGTAAACATTGTAACTAAACCTTTGGATTGTATCTTTTACCTCTTTCATTTCAGAATCAAAGAGGAGCCCAGTGTTACAGATTCAGTTTCAAACTTCTTTCTGACAACTGAAAACCATGATGAAGATAGTGATGATGATGTAAAGAACAGCAAATGTGATACAACTACATCGTGTCAAGCCACAGTCAAATTAGAGACTGTGGAAAAACTGCCAAATCCCCTTTCTAATGGACCTGAAAAGCTGCCAAGCATATTTGAAGCTACAACATCAAGAATTGGTACCTCAGTGTTTGTGAATCCATTTGAAGAAGCTGAACAAGCTAAAAATCAGATTTTAGAGAAACATGTCAAACTGACTCAGGCAGCCCCAAAAAAACCTGCACACCAGCCTGTGTGTTGGAAGTTTAAAAAGGGAAAGTGTCATATGGGTAAAAACTGTCGCTTCTTTCATGACCCAGAAAACAGAACTTTGGAAGAAAACTTTCAGACAACAAATTATGCATCTGAAAAGCATACACATCGTCAGGTTTATCACCCATCAGCGTACATTGATGCCCGCCGAAGGCCACTAGAGCAGGAACCTTCAGACGAAGATGGCTACATGGCCAGTATGAACAAGAAGAAGCGATTTGGTGTTGCAGCCAATCTAGTGCCCCCTAAAAAAGCCTTTGAATCGCTGCTAAGGCAGAGAGAAATGGAACGACCATGGACTCTGCCACAGAAGTAAACAAACTGCTTCTTAATCATATTTCCAACTTGACCTTTAATTATTTTTTCTTACTGTACATTTATGACGCAGGATTAGAGCCAGATGTGATTTCTTGCTTCTTATGGCATGGCTAGTTTTAATCAGAGATGATTATAACAGGACTGTAAAAAGTATATATACAGAACAGATGGGCCGTTGCAGTCCAAGGTGACAGCCATATAAAAATGTGACACAGCAGCTTGTTCTACCTGCAAAAATAAAGAAGAATGGTGAGCGACAGCAAGGAATGAAGAATTCATTCACTAGCAGTAAAGAACTGTACAGTTTTTAAAGGGTCAGAACAGTGAACAAAAGTGGACTACAAGCACTCTGTAGTGTCTATCACTGTGTAGTGTATTCAAAGCTAAGTATATCAATAGGGGTGATTGTCATGCAAAGATTTTTATCGAATATACTGTGAAGGTAAGCAGTAGTGCAGTATGTATTTGGCTGGTATATATGTGACTGTCTAGTTTCAGCATCTAGCTGCTGATAATTACATAACTGCAAGGTCACTGAAAATATTTTAAATTAACAGTAAGATCATTGACTGAATTTTACAGGCATTTTGTAATTCATACGTTAATTTTTTTTTAAATGGTGTGCATTGGTGCTTATGATTTTTAAGTCACACTCTATCGAATACATTTCATATCAAGAAAAGTTTATGTATAGTTTTACTCTAAACACGGAATAGGCAAGTTTAAAGAAATTATTTAGAAAAAATCACCTTTTGTATTTTTCGTACAAAAATTAGCTTGTGCCACATTAGATGTGAAGTCTAAAAAAAGCTTTACAAGACTTAAGAGCGGAGTTCGTGGATGATGTGGCAACGAACGTCAAGAAAGGAACGTACCAAGCTGATATGGACATATTTAGGGATGTGGTCTATTCAGCCAGCAATAATGGGCGTGCAGCATCAGAACAGGCCAGGAAAATGAGGAATGGTCTAAGGGAAACTGGAAGATAGAGCTGCTGGTGGTGGATACTTTTTAAGAAGTAAAACTTGACGGTATGCTACACCTCACTCCATGTGAGGGATCAAAAAACTAAAAATGAGCTCACTTTTCAATGCCCTACAACATAGAAGAAAGACATAACATTCAAATAACAACAGGTATTGTAATTGTATTTTTAAACTCTGCCATTGAAATTCGTATTTATTTTTAATCTTTTCATTGAATTAGTAATAAGAACCTTGTTGCTGGCATGTCCGTTTTAAGAACTTGACACTGGAGCATTTTATATTTAATTTGTTTTTTCTTTGTGCCCAATGCCAAGCAATTTGTATGCACAATTTTAAGCTAGTCTTGTTCTTAAGAACTATTTGTTTTTTTTTTTTTTTAATGTGTATTAATATACAGAAAAGCAATAAGATGTATGTTGTGCACTAAAACAGAATAGTTTGCTTTTGAATGACAACAAATTAGGTATGATTAGACTTGGTTGTTTCAAGCACCTTTTATTTATTTTGTTAAAACATATCTGACTTAGTTCAGACTTATTATTTTTGATAATTACAAATGCATGTACACCAATACCTCGACTTTCGTCGCTTCGACTTTCGTCTCTTCACTCTTTCGTCGGTTTTCAATTCTAACCACGTTTCCAAATTTCGTCGCTCGCTTCGCTCTTTCGTCGCATTTGGTCACAACTGCGCGTCATCTTGATTCTTTCGTCGTTCAGTCTTTGAACAGAAATCGTTTTTTTTTTAAGTTGTCCGCATTGAATCTCTTATATTTGTCATTAAACATATTAATACTACTTATTTTTGTGATTAAAATAACAAAACTATTCATACTATATTATTTTTGTGATTATACTGTAAACAGTTCATAGTTATTTTAGTGATAACAGTCTAATGACAGTGTTCATATCGTGATTATAAGACACGTGTACAGTTTTCATACAGTACTTTTTTGTGTGATTAGGCCTTATACAGTACTACTTATTTTTTGTGCTTTAATATATTCATAATGGGTCCTAAGTGTAGTGACAAAGTTAAAAGAACCCATAAGGTTCTCAATTTGCAAGAAAAGCTTAAGCTAATCAAGCTTAATGAACAAGGCATCTTAAATGCTGAAATAGGCCGCAGGCTAGGTGTACCAAGCACTACAGTTAGCACAATTGTAAAGAACAGAGCTAAAGTGTTAGAGGAAATTAAAAACGCTACGCCACCATAAATGAAGATGATGGCCTCAAAGAATATTTCTCAGAACTCCATCTGGTTTTCTAGCTAGAATCAGAAATGAGAACCCTAAATTACCAACATTCAAAGATACAAACTGTGATAAGTAATACTATTCATCGTCTACTTGAAGAATTATGTTAGTGCATACCAAACTTATGAGAAAGAGGCACAATTTTAACTTCAGTCACCCCTCCCTCTAACCCTTCAGATTCCGAGCCATCAACATCAGCCCCAGTTAGATCTCCTTCAAAGTGCCCTTCTCCTAAAAGAATTAGATTGAGTTTCTCCAGTTCTGAAGATGAGCCTCCTCAATTTTCTCCATCTGGTTTTCTAAGTCTAGAATCCCCCCTAAATTACCAACATTCAAAACTGTTCATACTGTATATATTCATCGTCTACTTGCTCAAGAATGATTTTAAGGTAAGATGCTATTTACGTTTTTTTTAAAATTGTATTTTCTTTACTCTTATGTTTATTTCTGTTTATCTAGGTGTTGCACGCATTCGCAAGTGTTATATAGTTATTTACGTTTTTTGGCGGCCCTAATGCATTTGTAAGCTAAATAAAGGCTATGCTTCGACTTTTGTCGATTTTCGACATAGCTCTGGTCCCTAACCTGTCGAAAGAGTGAGGTATTGGTGTACAAGCATTTCACGCAATGCCATCAGCTTATGGTCCTAAAATGGAATTAATGACATACAGGGTGTCTCAGAAAAATGTAAATGCTTTGAGTGCTTATATCTCACACATAACTTGAGATAGAATTTTGCTACTCTCTAGGAATAGAGTAGAATAATGCTATATGACAAATGGGTGTGCCATTAGATTGTTGCTTGTGAAGAATTCTGTAAAAAGTTCTGCTTATCTCAAAATGTACACACTCAAACACTAGAGACATCAAATTTAAGCTGCATGTTTCAGTATTCAGTTAGTAACAATACAGAATGCCAGTCATGTGCTCACCATTCTGAATAATGCATTGATGCAGGTCGTAGACATTTTGAACTTTTGTCACTTTGTGAAAAAAGCCTTAAATGAAAATGGGTTACAAGCATTCATTCTGTGTATACTATTTTTTTTCTTGGGACACCCTGTTTATATTGTGGGATCATAACATTTATACAGCAATAGCTCAAGTGTATTTGTTGCACCATTGTCGTGCAGCTCATAATTCATACTGTTAAAGTGTTACATATAGAATGGTTGCTATTTTGTTGACACATTAGGGTAGTTATCAAGCTGAACAGCCTTTCCTTTCAAGTGGGCTTTGTAATACATCAGAAAACTTTAATTAGTGTTCTGCAACGTTTAAATTGTTTTTTTTTTAATGCAGCGCATTGTTACTAATATTTAATGGGTTTTTAAAATTTATGATAATTTTTTTTTCCGGTAATGCTTTTATGACAAGACTGAAAATGTTAGTGTGATGAGTTGGTATTAGAAAGGGTTTGCTTTAAAAAAAAAAAGTCTGGCCACTCTGTATTTGCAGAAATTGTGCAAGAAAGGTCTGAAGATATGAACTATAGTCTGTTCACCAATTGATGTTCAACTTTAAAATTTTTTTTCTAAAAAACCACCTGATGTAATGAATTCATATTTTGCATGTAGTCTTATATTACCCATGACGTTACAAATATGTTGTTGTGAAGTCAATATCAATTCTGCATTCTTCAGAACCGTAAATTCCTTTGATCTTTTCCGAATCTTACAAGAAGCACGGCTTAAAAATTAAATTTTACAGTACACTACGTCATAAATGTCAAAAGTAGGATCAGAGGCGTATCCATATCTGCTCACCGCATAGGAAACAGCTGTAAGTAGTGATGCATAGTGGGGGTAAAAAACTGTATTCAAAACTATATTGTATACGACACGTAATATTATTCTATATGTTCAGAAAAAAAATATGTTTCAATATAATACAATGCAGCTATAACTTTACAATAATTTCACAATACGCCACTGACTTTACAGATTTGCACTAATGATGTCGCACTATTTCAGCTTTCAACAGCAGACAACTGCGGTGCACGAAATGTCATGATTTCGTCTTAAAATATATTTTTTTCTATTAAAAAACCATTTATTGCCCGTGCAAAACAACTGTACTGCTGACATGCTACATTTTAATACCGGTAGGGGAGTGTGTTTTTAATATAACCTGATGAATAGATATCTCAATCTAGATACATTTTCTGGAGGCAAAAAATGTTTTCATAACGTCATGGATAATATAAGACTACATGCAAAATATGAATTCATTACATCAGGTAGTTTTTTAGAAAAAAAATTTTAAAGTTGAACATCAATTGGTGAACGGACTATACCAAAGATCTGTTGTACTGTGACTGTCACGACCCGGCTTGTCACAAACATTTATATGTACCGGGTATATCTCCTTTATGAATGGGTTTGCCTACATTATATGATACTACATCAATATTTTGATCAATTCTTACCAACATTTTTATTAATGTGAACCTCGTAGAATTCTCAGCCTGAAAATTTTAATAAAATTTAAACTGTTGGAATGGAATTTTAATAGTCGTGAAATGTGGTTAACCTTCAGTGTGTTACAGTGTGAATTATGCAAATATTTATTTGACTTTTACTTACTCGCCATGCAAACTTCTTGATGTACCTGATTTAATAATGTGATTTTATGCAGTGGTTTACTTTTAGCACATTCAAAAGTTTTAGCGTAGTCTGTATAGTTTATTTACTGTGAACTTAATGGGAGTATGTTAAGAGAAACAATGTTTTTTTTTTTGTTTTTTTTTAAACCTATATGAATCTTAGTGGCTCCCACGTCTGGAGTGAAGTATGATTATTTTTAATAAGATAGGCCATGCTGTTCTGTGGATCATGCAACAAATAAAATTCAGTTCTGAAGAAATGTTTATGCTGTGTGTGTTCAATTGAACTACTCGTACTTTTTCATTGTTGATATAGTCCAGACCACATACAATTTTCAGGAAGAAGCTAGGCAAAAAAATACTCATAAGGTCTGTATATAATTTTTAATCCTTCAACCGGTAAAACAAGAACAGGTAAAACAGTAAGAAAATAATAACATGAGACTGCATATACTAGTAAATGATGTGCATATATACTTCTGAGTATATTTATTACCAAAATTGAGGCTAATGTATGTCATGAAATTAGATAAGCAAAAACATGTTTGGTCCCGAAATCAACATAAGGATATGCACAGTACTGATATGGTGATTAAAATGAAGTATCATAAGCCTCACATTCTTCAGCTGGGAGCTCTTGTTTAGATATAATTCTTTGACATTTACACTATGGCAACATTTTATCATTTTGACTGGAAGAGAAATAACAACAGTGGCAATATAAGCTGCCAATAGTAACTGTTAATATAAACATAGTGAAATATTGATCAGATATTTCATTCAGGCTGTCTCGAGAGCTTGCATAGAATAGAAGGATCGAAGTCGTACGACAAGATCACTAATGTGGAACAGATGACCAAAAACCAGTGAAACAAGAAGAAGACTCTGGAAATAGATAAGATACACACACACTGTGAAACCTGTTGATAGCATTACTAGGCAGTCCTTGTTGTGGAATCTCCAGGGTAAGAGGTAGAGGAAGACAAAAGAGAACTGGAGACAGACGTGAAGGGGATGAAGAAGACATAGAAAGACCTTGAGCTGATGGCACGGGACAGGAAGACTTGGCAGACGTTTGTTGAAGGCCTATGCTCCTTGAGGAACTAAAGGGTGGTGATGATGAGCTGAGAGCTTATGTTGTTGTTATGAAAACATCTTGTTAAGACATCTTTATTATTCTTCTCATGATCAAACAACAAATGCAGATTTTCCAGTCCCAGGTTTGTAGCTTGGTTTCACTGCCCTTATTCTGCTTCACTACAAATTCAAACTTATGTAACATTGTTCACAACAGTGAAGTAGTGACTTTAATTGTGTAAAAGTCAGAAAAAGATCATAATAGTGATCTCATAAAAATAATGCTGTAATTTCAGGTATTTGAAAGCAGTAGCTAACTCTGAAATAGTGACGTTCACCGGCAGAAAAAGATCATGTCAGCCATCTCAGAAATACTACGATAACTACATGTATCTGAGAGCAGTGACCCACTGTTGAACATTACTGACATACTGACTTGTCACAGAGGTGAAAGTCAGGGGAAAAAAATGATGATAGTCTTACACCTAAAAAATACTGTCATAAGCTGAATGTGATGGCGTTATGTCACACATACTAATAAAGGCTTACATCTTGAGTAAATATAGTGTACAGCTGATATTTGCATAAATAAATAATTAGGGAAGGTTAATTGCTTTAATAAAGGAATTCATATAATGGAAATCAACAAAAGATGGATGAGTTTTTTTTTTTAAGTGAAGAGTAATACATGAATTACAACAACTGTGGTGACAACGTTCAAACATACACCTTTCTATACTGACAGAGTCTTAGATATATCTATGGATTACTCCAGAACTGCATTCTATTTTGTGGCCGTGCTTCATTATGCTAGCAATGACAATGTTTCTTGGCCACCCCCTTGATAAGCAAGTTATATTCCAGCCCATTAATTTAGCGCTCAGCATAAGATCAAATTTTTGGGCGTATAACGGACATATGGCATAAAATAAAAACAGCGTTATATAGAAAAATGTTCTAATCAAACAGCATAAGACCCAAGGATTGCCATATTCATGTTTCTAAACTTACTCTACATCCATTAAAAATATCAGTTCAAAATCATCACCTTTCAGTGTCCCAGGGAGTATAAGCCTTCATCAAACTTATGTCAAGTCTTCCTGTCCTGTACCATCAGCTCAAGGTATTTTCTTGTCTGTCTCCAGTTCTCTTCTCCGTGTGTGCTTTGGTCTTCCTCTACCTTTCTTAGTTGTTACTGAATGTTATTATTTGTATCGTCTCATAGTGTGTCCAAATAACTTTGGTTGCATTCTGGTTGTTTCCTGATCAACATCAACATTCCTTTTCGTTTTTGAAAAAAAGTCTCATACTATGCGAATACTGCCGTAGGGGAATAAAGTGTTAGAGACTTCACTATAATGGGTCTCAGCTTTATGTGATAAGGGTGACTGGTTCCCTTCCTGACTTTCCCATTTTCAAGAGCAGGTGTCTGGTACCCAGGTGTGTTCCAGTCTACACTTACAGCTGTGTAGGCTGGAACATTGATGCTGTCAGGTTTTGAACCCAGCAACTTTACCTTTAGAAATAAGTGCTCTAACCACTGTGCTTCTCAACCTTTTATTTTTTTAATCCCATAAAGAAAAAGTTTGTGCTTTATACACTGATTTTTATTGGCTGTGTCTATAGTTTACCTACATTCTATAAAATAGGATAGATGTAACGCTCAAGTATCTTACTTCCATTAACAAATATAACTGCATATTATAAACTTTTCCCTTTTTCTGGAATGATGTTTTTTTGTCGGGGCTGTATCATTCAAATCCATTTATTCACATAATTACTCTTCTTAGATTGCATCTTAGATCTGGGTAGGATACTGAATGAAGAAATCATATTACCGTACTGGTGGAAATTTTCAAAATCAAACAAGGTATCTGAAAGCCAAAAAACAAAAGAAACAATCTGTGAAAATAAATAACGGGCTAAAATATATTTACTACACAGAGCTGCCAATGAGGGCTACATGGTGCAAAATTATACACATCAAAATACTACACAAGCAAAAAAAAAAAAAAAGAAATATGGCCTGGCCAGTACAACTATTATGAATCCTGAACATGCAAGAGTCTGATGACCACCTGTCAGAATGTTGCAAATATAACAGTAACGAACCGAAAGATATAAATGCAACTTTTTCCCAGACAGAACTGACATAATAAATCAGACCTAACCGTTCTAATCTATGGAATGCATTATGAGCAATAAATTACTTATCAAAGATGGGAATGGGTGAGATGTATATATGGTCTCTGGGGTAAATTATGAGTATTAAATCACTCATCAAACATGGACATGGATGAGACAGAAATATACAGGCTAGTAACCTGTTAAGAAATAACAGCAAAGAAATATGGTGTGCAATTTCTGCCTCATGTTCTGAGGATGGCGACAAAGCAATTAAACCAGTCAACGTAGAAAGACACTTGGAAACTATAATAAACAGCAAAAAAAAAAAAAACAACATTAAAAACTGAAGACAAAGTCCTACTTTAAAAAGAAATTGCATAGATCAATGTATTTTAACATCTTTCAGACCGATGTTTCCATTACCACTATAATGTAAATACATTCATTGCTGGTAATTGACCATTTCTCATCTTCGATCATTAACATAAATTCATTGCTCGTATATGAATACTTTTCATTTCCAGTAACACGTAGTTCAACTTTATGTAGCACTCACAAGAGGAAGGTAACCATATAATCTTATAAAGCATATACTCAGGACACAAAGCAATTAATGCAAAAATTTTAAGGATAATGATACATTTACAAAATGCATTGTGAGCTGTTAAGTAATTAGTAAAATTATACCCATTTACTTTGACACGTCTGTCCCTGTCAATGTTTGGATGAGTTACCGTTACTGAACTCAATTTATCATCATTTTCCTTGTTACTCCCCCTACAACTGACCACTCGCATGAAGCCTGCACATGCTCTTGCAGCAGTTAATGTTAATGAGAATCGACGTCATTGCACTCCGGGCAAACCCATAGGTGCTCAGTCTCCCTCAGCAAATGTCGAAGGGTATGAATGCTAATTGTTCCTGTTGCGCACTGGTTGTATACACAGCCGATGCATCCTCTCATACATCCATCCCCGCTGGTCTTACGTTTGATGCCAAATTCCAGCAGTCTTAGCCTTGATGATTCATCGATTGCAGTGTCATTCTCTAATAGGCGATCATGAATCGCCCTCAGTATTTCTTCCTTATCCATGGCCAATGCACCATTTATGGCTGCTCTTGAAGCTAGCCTGTCAGCTCTTTTATTGCAGCAGTGGTTTCTGTTGTCACTGGTTTGATATGATGAGTTTGCCAGTTCCATGCACAACCTTGTACTAGTCACCTGAGGGTGGAGTAGTCTTATTCTTTCTTTGTCTCATAAGAGAAGACCCATAGGAGGTACACAAGACAAAACTATTGTTATGCTATGATAAACTTCTTAACAGTTCTTCTGCATACATTCTCAGACGTCTACTTCAATGTTTTCAAAGAAAGCAGTAGTCAGTTTGAGGCCATTTGAATTTCCGTAGAGCTTTTCCATGAATGGTACTGGTGTCGGCCATATGCGCTTTCTGTTCCACATATGTTGTGCATCTTTGAAGCAGACGATCAGTAGACATTTTATCACTGCCACAATTACACTCATCGGTAGTTCTCATCTTTAGCTTGTTGAATAGATGGTGCGGTATCCCAATCTGTTGTGGCCTGTGCGGAGCCTGAAGATTACCATTTTACTGTTTCAAACAGTGAACACCATGTCCTCAGAAGAGACCCCGATGCCATCACAAGAACAGCTATGCTTTGGACCCCTGAAGAAAAACGAAAGAGAGGCCAACCAAAAACAACCTGGCGGAGGACTGTGAAGGCTGAGATGCAAAGAATGAACCGGAGTTGGGGTACTGTACGAAGGATGGCCGCCGACCAAGCAAAGTGGAATCAATTTGTTGTTGCCCTACAAGACGCCACTAGGCGTGATGGCCACTGACTGCTTTGACGGTCAGCGGCTAAGGATCAAAGATGAAAGAAAACAGTGAACATATAATCTGTATACATAGTTTACATGTAAAATTAAGATTTAGGTAACATTAACAGAAGTTATACTGGCTTTATCCACAGGATTAAAAAAAATCATCCTTAATAGTGTAGTCTAATACTGATAAATGATAAATACAAATGTTTGCATTTTATTTTTATGATGTTGAAAATATGGAGAAATAAGATATGCTATATGAAATCATTGACTAATTCTCCCTCAGTACAAGAGGACTTATATGAAGTTTGTGAATGGAGCTTACAACCTCATCATGTCAAACTAATTGCTGCAGAAACCACCAATACAAGAGCATGTCAATACTTTGTGCTGGCTATCTGTAAATGAGGCCAGCTTGTAGGGGTGACTCCATGCTCCGCAGTGATCCATGATCCTTAGGGAGCAAAACGGAAAATGATGATGATATGAAATAAATTATGCCCCATGTATTTCCTGGGCATCTCTAAAGAGGAAGATTAACACTGCAGCTACCTCGGGCATGTCATAAGAGGCACCTATTGTAATGGTGGAGGGGGGGGGGGGGCTGGCAACATCATCATGAAAAACATACTGCTACAGAAAACAGCACTACAAGTACACATGAATGTTAAAGTGCATGTTTGCTATAAAGGAGACCAGCTACAGTGGTCTCTCCATGCTCTATCATCATTTTCCGATAAGGTTGTCAACCTCATATTCGTCACCCTGTACAGCCTGATGGTGCGTGCTGTAGTCAACTTTTGTCAATCACCCTAAGACATGAGCCAAAAAAACAAAGCATGTAGTTTGAAAAAGTCAGTTAATTCATGGTACCAACAAAACTAATATTTTCCTGTATGTATATGAAAAAAAAAAAAGGAAATGAACATGTAGAAAAACGCCCATGTCCGTGAAAGCCACAAAGTCAAGCTTGGTTCATTCAGTGAATGACATCTCTTAACGAGCAAGCTCTTACAAGTTGCCTCTCTCAGCCTGGTCAGCCTCGATGGCTTCAAATAACGACTTAAAGTTGCCAGCTCCAAAACCCTGAGGAGAATCAAACGAAAAGGTAAATCCTGACATGAAATATACATTTTCTTTATCTCTCTGCACAATGATTAAGAACAGATTGATTGACAGAATGGTTAGAATACTGGCCACCAGTGAAAAAGGTACCAGGTTCAAAACATGAAAGTATCACACTCTAGTCTACCCAGCTGTACATGGGTACCTGACTCAACTCATGAGTTAAGAAAGGGAACGGCAGCGAAGGGAACTGCTCACGCCACCTGTTGAAGCTGGGCCTAGTATAGTGAAGTCTCGAACACTCCACTACTACAGTATCTGCTATGGGAATACCTTTACCTTTTTTTCCCCAATGATTACAAAAAATATGGTGATTGCCTTGCTAGGCCGTTCTTGCTGTGGAACCCCCTAGTTAAGAGAGGTAGGGGGAGATAGAACAACACATGGAGAAGAGAAATGGAGAAGGAAAGGAAAGGGGTGAGGAAGACATAGAAAAGCCTTGAGCTGATGGCACAGGAAAGCAGGACCTGGCAACGGTTTGTTGAAGGTCTATGCAAATTGTCAAGTTGAAGGGTGATGATACTGATGGCAATGTTAATACGGGTGACATATTAAATGCTCATACGAAAACATGCTAACTGTTGACACCTTACAGACTTCAAAGTTATGAGAGCACCTCAACAGAGATTGAGAGTAAGAGATAGGAAGAGAGGTAATGAGTAAGAGATAGGATGAGAGGTAATGAGTAAGAGATAGGATGAGAGGCAATGAGTAAGACATTGGATGAGAGGCAATGAGTAAGACATTGGATGAGAGGCAATGAGTAAGACATTGGATGAGAGGCAATGAGTAAGACATAGGATGAAAGGTAATGAGTAAGACAAAGGATGAAAGGTAATGACACTGCTTATAGGCACAGTTGTTTTTGTTTTCAGCCCTTGCACAAGAACAATGAGATATTTCTCAAGCACGGAATACACAGCTCAACCACATTTGGATTATAATTTTAGTATATAGCATTCTCTATTCTATATAGTACAATATAGCATTCTCTATTCTATATATAGTACAATATGTTGTTTGTTTTCTTGTTTTGTTTGTTCCAATGTTAGTTATTATGTGTGTTGTGTAATGTCTATTATGTATCTAGTGTAGCTCTTTCCCTGGTTTTTAACATGTCTCACTTTGCATGATATCGTTGAGGCAATTTGCATTGCATGATGGTATAAGCAAGCAAAATGCCTTCAGCTCTCTCTGATCAAACGTGGAACACCAAGGAAAATAAAATAAGCCATTCAAAAGAAATCTTTATGTAATGTTATGTATGGTTTATGATACAAGTTACGTGATGCTGAAGAAATAATGGTTTGTAGCTGGTAAGACTGCCTACAAATTTTCTATCTTCTCCCGTTTTTGCAAAACTTATCCAAATGTGACAATCAGCAATAAGAGGAAAGAAAATATTTGACTGAACAATACTCTTTACATCAGGAGTGAGCAACCAGTTGATCCTAATCTACCGGTAGATCTCAGTGTATGATTTGGTAGCGCTCTAGGCGACTGCAGGGGAAAAACAGACTCTTGAAATTATGGAAATTTCGGACTAGACCTCTCCTGCCAACATTTAAAACTGAGGTGTCTCTGGGATCAAAGGTACATTTTTCCAAATTCTCAATGAAAACTCTCAAGCTGGCTACTAACATATATTTGTGAACTGCATGAGATAGGAACGCAATGTTTTCTTTGAAAGATTAACCCCCCCCCCCCCCCCCCAAAAAAAAAAATTATACACAGACACACAGTGGCGGATCTACATTTTGGGGGCCCTGAAGCTTGAACTCTTGGAGGGGCCCCTTTTATTAAAAAAAAAAACAACAACAAATTTGTGAGGATGGGAAAGACATGTATTAAAGAGATAAATGGACTTGGAGGACCTGAAGTTCAAGCTTTAAAGTAGATCCACAAAAACACACACATAAAAACTGAAGACAAATGAATGAATTTTAAAAAAAGAAACAACTCTGCTGGGAGTTGAATGCAGAACATTTGCTTGGAAGGCATATGTTCTGATTACTAAACCACTATCCACCTTGGTATATGTGATTTTTAAAATCTTAGCTATTTTAATGATTGCCTCCATCATTTAGAATTAGTTCTTTGAAGACATACCAAGAACATTATAAGATAAGAAAATTAGCAAAGAGGAAAATATTTTAATACATTTGTTAAAAAACAAGGCTGACAAGGTGTATCCATAAGAGATTTGTGCTCAGAAGGAAAAGTTAAACTTACCAGAACATACTACATGAAGCACATTTTACAAAATACTCTTATTTCTGTTTTTTCTAGCAACATATTCAGGTACAGTTTTGTCATATGAGAGCTTCCTTGCAATGTCATTTTCTAGAGACAATATGCATAAAAAATTTAAGCGTTCTTCAGTCATGGTAGACCGAAATTTGTTTATTTTATAAAGGATAGCTTTGAAAAATTCCTTTCTGCTTCACAGCTCATAATGGGCATTGTCAAGTACGGCTTAAGCGCAGTAGTAATATTGGGGAATACTTCAATTAGGTGTTGCTCACAAATAAGCTCAAGAACTTCTGCGCATTGCATTTTAGATGGCGTGTTTTCTTCTGTGTTCTGGGATTTGCTAAGGTACAAATATTCTTTGAACTGATAACACTAGTTTACTAATTTGTGGTCAATATCATCTTTGTAATACGATATTATAAGTTTAATACTGTCCTCATCAATTTCAGAATTTTTCACCAATTCTGAGTGGAACTTGAACCTTTTCGCAATCTGCTCATATGGGTTAATCCTCTTGCGTAACTGGATTATCAAGCAGTCATAGAGTTGATATAGAACTTCTAAATTTGTCAGCTCCTCTCAAAGAAGCAATACTACTTGTTCCATCTGAAAATGTCCTTGTAACAATGCATTTGGAAGTATCAGACTAACTTGAAGTGATATCTTCACACAAACCTTTTGCTTCTGATTCATAGTGTGCAATCCTAGCGGCTGAATTTGCTCTGAGTTCTTTAGCAAACAAAAGTAAAGATGAAAGCAGAAGATAACCTTCAAATACATAAAAACCAGGGATTTGAAGTTTCTTACTTGTTTTGTTGAAACGCTTCAGCACTTCTTCCCAAACGACTGTTAAAATAGCATATTCCAGCTGTACCAACTTGTTGTATAAATTCTTTGCATCTTGTTTACATTGAGGCTTCTCTTCTGAGTCTTCAAAAATATGTTTGAGAGTTTGTAAAATACCCTTATTATCCATTTCTAATTGCCCGGACTGCTTCACAGTGTGCAGAGCATCTAGTTACACTTAAGCTCTTTAGCGAAAAATGTAGATTGCCTTGTGTGTTTAAAATCCCCCATGTTCGTGGAGATCCAGAAAAGAAAACATACAGCTCCTGCAAAATGCCAAAATAGTCAACAACTTCAGGTACAGTAGACACTGCCTTTTCTCCAACAAGGTTAAATGAATGGGCTGCACATGGTACATTGTCTGTGTACCTGTTAATGTTTTTAAAGAGTGCTTGCAGCCCTTTCTCCTAGCCCTTCATGTTAGATGCACTTTCATAGGACTGAGCACGGATATTTTCAAGTGAAAGCTTATGTTCTTGTTGTATTTTGTTGAACAAGGTCGTGGATGAATGGTTTTCTATCGGTAAAAATCTCTCACAGGGTTTTCCATTATAGTAGTATCGAACCACAATTACCAGCTGGTCAACATGTGTCAGGTCAGGCGTAAAGTCAACAATAATAGAGTAGTATTTGGTGTCTAGGTTGTTGATTTGATTCACAAGTTCATCTTGCACGTTTTCCCACAATTTCTATCAATTCTTCATACACGGTTTGGGATAAGTAAGTAGCATTTACTTTTTCATTGTTACATTTCTCGAGATGTTCATGTAAAAATGGGTCGAATTCTGCAATAAGTTCAATGGCCCCCATGAAGTTTCCATTATTTGGTGAGCCCCACTTCTCCTCATGACCTCTAAATGCCAAACCTCTTTCACTTAAAAACTTTATAACAGCTACAACTCTTTTCAGTACTTCAAAATAGTACTGTATGGTTTTTGTTATCTATTCTTCAAGTTGCTGATCCACAGTATTTTTATTTGACTTTCTTGTTATCCAACACAACATCGCCCTCTTAAGTTCCATGCTGTCTTCATGATTCTCCAGAGTTCTGAGTACATTCATCCAGTCAGAAAATCCACCTGTTGTAAATGATGTTTGGCATTTAGAAAAGAGTTTGCAAACAAAACTGTATATACAGCCTTTGCTGTTTAAGTAAACTAAACAGGATCTCATCAAAGTCTGGCCATTTTTCAATCTTTTTTTCAAAATATTTGTTTGAGAAACGTCTGTTTTGCTCCTTGTAAACCCTGCTTGATTCGGTATATACATCATCTGGTTTTTTATTTTGAAAAAAACCTATGTCTTGCATTAAACAATTCTGTATGAAATCATTATCAACGGTTATGGGAAAATTTTCGAGGTCACTGTATTCTTTGAAATCACTGAATTTGCTTCCTGTTTCTGCCCAGTCTATGCTTGTTCCGCTGTACTTTCACGTTGACCACTGTGATCGTCATCTGTATGAAAAGCGTCAACAGTGGTTTGAATATTGCTAGAAAGAGCTCCCACAGTTTGTGCACTATCAGTGGCTTCAATGGTGTATGCTTGGCTTGTTTCAACTGTAGGTTGACATTGCCAAATAGTTTGTTAGTTTTTGACATTTAGAGATTTCGTCAGATCGCTTTTCCTTAAGTTTGCGTTTTTGGTATCCACTTAAGTACTTTCGTGAACTCATTGTAATTCATCTAGGGTCTCGACCTCTGTTAAAAAGGGGAAAAAAATTACATTAGCTACAGCAGAACAGCCAACTTACCGTGACACTCCACCTTTACAACATCTGTGCTACTGACTCTCAAACTTTGGGATTGTTGAAATATACAACAAAAAATTAATCAATTTGAGCAGTGCGACTTTTGTCGCATGCTTTGAAAGGAAAAAATGTTAGGTCTACTTTCTGAGAAAGCGTTTTTTCATTTACGGCTAGCCTACATGATACTTTAATAACCTTTTAATTTTTATTTTAACTATTATTTTGTATTGAATTACATTATATTATTAATATTATTATTTTTTTTAAAACCCATTCTCATACAGAAGACCCAACACTTTTAAGCAATGTGGACTAAAGTCGCTTTTGGGGCCCCTCCGGGATTAGGGGCCCTGAAGCTTAAGCTTCATTAGTTTCATAGTAGATCCGCCACTGCAGACACATATATTGGTAGATCTTTAGAGGGATCAGTGTTACTAAAGTAGATCCCAAAATCTCCTGGGTGGCTGACCTCTGCTCTACATGAATGCATTTTTGTGGGCTTCCTACAAGGGGACCACCTAGGGTGGTGGTGGCTCCATACTTCACATGGAGCACTACATGTAAATGATGATGATGATGAAGTCAACAAACCTGGTGGTTGTGTCTCTGTATGACTTCTAGGAACAATGTTGGTCGGTCTTGCATATTTTTGGTGAAGATTTGAAGCAAATATCCTTCCTCATCGTAGTCAATGAGAATGTGTAGACGCTGTATCTCATCTAAGTCTTCTTCCACCTTGACCTAGATAAAAGAACATCAACAGTTTGAATACGTGATGCTGCTACTGGGTTATTGTTATTGTTGAACAAAATCGACATCATTGCACTCTGGGCAAACCCATAGGTGCTCAGTCTCCCTCAGTATAGGTCGAAGAGTGTGAATGCTTACTGTTCCTGTAGTTCGCTGGTTGTATATACGATGGATGTATCTTCTCATAAGTCCATCTCTGCTAACCTTATGTTTGATGCCAATTTCCAACAGTCTTAATTGTGAAACCCAAAGCAGCGAATCAGAAGACACTTTACCTCCGAAATCAGAAGACACTTGTAAAGTAAAAAAAGATAAACAAAATGTACGCATAGTAATTTGGGCCTCGAGTATTAGCGGGCGTACGCAAAAAAAAAAAAAAAAAAAAAGAAGACACTTGTAATGATAAACATACGCATATTTGGGAAGAAGTACCAAATGTACTACACTTGATCCTGCAAGTAAGAAAGAGCGTAAATGTGAGAAGATATAGTGAGAGTACTGACAGATATGAATTCCAACACAAAAATTAGAACCTTCAGCTCAAATGTCAAGACAGTTTTATTACATGACTCTGAAACACGTAGAACAACAAAAAATAACAACTGAGTAGTTACAGACTTTCTTCATAAATGGGTTCTGGCATAGATAAGGAATGAAGTGACATGACAAGATCAACAGTGTTTAACAGCTGGCGGCAGGAGCCAGATTTGTGCTAGTGGAACATGAGGTGAAGACACTGGTGTTAGATAGGATACACAATGATGAAGCCAGCTGATAGCATTACAAGGTAGTCTGTATTCTGGAATCCTCCAGATAATGGAGGTAGATGAAAGGGATAAAGAAGACATGGACGGTTCTTGATGGAGGGCATAAGACAATGAGGCCTGGTATGAAATTGTTGAATACCTATGCTCCCATTGGCAGATCCAAGGGGGTAGTGATGGGCTCTATCACCCCTCCCTTGGGACTTTGAATACCTTTATTTTATTTCAACTTTTTCAGTATTGGACTTGTTTAAATGTAAGTAATCATTAGATCGGCTGTATCAGGCGGCCAATCCCAAATCAAAAAATGTTATGATATAATATATAATGTATGCACATTTTTTGTCAAAATTTTATGTTTATTGTTTTTTAATTGTCTAAAAAATTTGTGTAAATAAGGGGGGGAGGGAGGGAACATCATTCTGATGTATCGCCTCTCCCTTGGACAATTCCTAGATTTGTCAGTGTATGCTCCTCAGGTAGTTGAAAAGTAATGAATGACTGACAGATATCTTCTTCCTCATTGATCCTTAGCCGCGACTGTCAAAGCAGTCAGTGATCATCACATCTGGTGGCGTCTTGTACAGCAGCAACAAACTGCTTCCACTTTGCTCAGTCAGTGGCCATCCTTTGTGCAGTGTCCCCAGCTCTGGTTCATTCTTTGCATGTCGGCCTCCACAGTTCTCTGCGAAGTTGTTTTTGGTTGGCCTCTCTTTCACTTTCCTTCTAAGGGTCCATAGCATAGCTGTTCTTGTGATGGCATCAGGGTCTCTTCTGAGGACATAGCCAACCAAACTCCTGCTTCTGCCAGCTATGATGGTGTGCATGTCCTCTTGGTTATTCAGAGTAAGCAGTTCTTGGTTGGTGATGGTGTGTCAAAATTGTGTGACAATTGGGGAAGATGGTTTTGGAAAAATGCGACGTCACACAAAAATATAGGAGTCATACTCTCTTCTTACATAAATTATATTTCTTTTATCTGCAAAAATTAATATTTATCTGCAATGGATAAAAACTCCCTTGTGGACAACTGATATGCCCTTTATATCTCGTAGGCATCCCATCACAGACGTCACAAACTTGCTGAGAGGTTAAGAAGTTAGCTTTAGTTCTTTCCCCGTCATTATTGTGACAAATGTATTTACTAGTTAATATAATCTCAGCTGAAATATCGGACAGATTAAAAAAAGCAGTAATAGGTTATCATAATCCCAACAACAGTCTGATCAGATCAAAGAAATGAATGGAGATCAAAAGAAGTCACGTCCAACACAAAAATCAGACTCAATTCCAATGTCAAGTCAGTCCTATTGTATGGCTCTGAACATGGAGAACAACGAAAACAACAACCAAAAAGCTTCAGACTTTCACAAATGGATAAAAAAGGTAGTCTCATAGAAGATACTACCATAGGGGAGTGAAGAATTAGAGACTTCACAATACTAGATCAAGTAACCACTGTCCATCTTCACTGCCTTTGTCTTTCCTGGCCCAAGAGCAGAGTCAGATATCCATTTACAGATGATAGACTGTAGCGTGACGCCGCCATGGTTCTAACCCGCTACCTTTGCCGTGAAAGGCCCTGCACGCTAACCAAGGACGCTCTCATAAATAAGTACGGTACTTGCCTAAAATAGGACTGTAGTGGTATGACCAATGTGGAATTTATGACACGAACCAGTCAAGTGCCAGAAAGGACACACATTGAGCAAACCTGCTGATACCTGGTATTTACCTGGCAGTCTTTGTTCTGGAATCCCTAGGTTAAGGGAGGTAAAGGAAGGCCAGGGAACACATAGAGAAGAGAACTGGAGACAGACATGAAAATATGGAAAGACCTTGAGCATATGCTCCTTAGGGAGCTGAAAGGTGGTGATGATGATGACTAGGAAAGTAATTTACAAAGGATTATGTCTTTGTGATGGAATATGATGGGGGGAGGAGGAGATGTTTAAAATGGCCAAAATTGCGTGACTTCATATGTGCACAACCCCTATCCCAATTTTCTATGGCCTGTCCAGAGTGTGAAGATTACCACTTGTTCTCTTTTGCCGAGCTGGTAAAAATGATCATTTTTTTGTTTTTGGTGGCCTGGATGCTCTGCTTCCCATTTGTTCCTGTATCTGCTTCTGATAAAACTCTTTGCCTTTTTGAAAGTTATACTTATATCAGGCTGAAATAGCTTTCCACCTTCCTTTGCCAATCTGTCAGCCTCTTCATTGCCAGGGATGTTGCAATGGAATGGGATCCACTGTACTACAACTCTTTTGAATTGCTGACACAGTTTGTAGAATATTACTCTTAGGATACCAGTTTTTAAGTTTGCTCAATTTTAGCACATTCCTGTGCCCCCCCACATTACTGCCCTCGGCAACCACCTAGTTTGCCTAATGGTTCATCCTGTCCTGCCCATAACTTTTAATAACAGAGAATAATTGATAAATATGAGTCCGCTTGGAAGCATCACCAGTAAAAATAAACTAACCTTAGACTTTTTCAAGTTTTCCCTCAGTGAACGATAATATGTGGCAGGGATGTCCAAAAATTGCTGCCCGCGAGCTTTCAAGTTTGAAATCTGTAAAGAAACAAGTACTCAGTCAAAAACTATTTCAGTTGTCCTGAAATCTGTAAAGAAACAAGTACTCAGTCAAAAACTATTTCAGTTGTCCTGAAATCTGTAAAGAAACAAGTACTCAGTCAAAAACTATTTCAGTTGTCCTGAAATCTGTAAAGAAACAAGTACTCAGTCAAAAACTATTTCAGTTGTCTTGAAATCATTAACAAAACAAGTGCTCAGTAAAAAACAATTTCAGTTGTCCT
The DNA here is from genome assembly GCA_024509875.1 of Oreohelix idahoensis. Taxonomy (NCBI): domain Eukaryota; kingdom Metazoa; phylum Mollusca; class Gastropoda; order Stylommatophora; family Oreohelicidae; genus Oreohelix; species Oreohelix idahoensis. Next base: position 482,355 of record JAMPIV010021671.1, on the reverse strand, counting down.
CAAATACTAAAGACATATTAATCATCATAACTACCCTTCAGCTTCCAAAAGAACATAAGATTTCAACAAACTCATGCCAAGACCTGCCCGTTCCATCAGTACAAGGTCTTTCCATGCCTTCCTAATCCCTTTCACTTCTGTCTCCAGTTCTCTTCTCTATATGCTTTTTAGTCTACCACAAACTCTGTGGCGATTCCAGAACAAGGACCGTCTTATAATGCTATCAACAGGTTCCCTCAATGAGTGTCCTATCCATCACCATATTACTCTTCTGATCTCTTGTTCCACTGAAATGTGCCTGGTTCTAGTCATCATTTCGATACTGGTGATCTTTATCTTACTTACTTACTTACTTACTTACTTAGTCGTTCCCCTTCTACCGTGAGGTGTAGAGGTTTGGAAGAGAGAGAGCGCCAGACCATTCTATCAGCTGTCTTCTTCCTGGCCTGGTTCCATTCTAGTCCTCGGTCCTTCAAAGATTGTCTAATGTTGTCCTCCCAGCGAACTCTGGGTCGTCCTGGAGGTCTGGATCCCTGGCTCTTTGTTTCCCATGCTTGTCGTGGTAGCCGATCTTCTCCCATTCTGCAGACATGGCCAAACCATCTTAGTTGGGACTGTTCTATTTGGGTCTGCAGCGGATGGGATTTCAGGCCTTGACGTATCGTCTGGTTGCGGACCATGTCTCTTCTTGTTACTTCAACCACTTTCCTCAGATACCTCATTTCTGAGGTTTGGATCTGGCTTTTGTGGGTTGTAGTCATTGCCCACGACTCGCATCCATATGTCAAAACTGGGACATAGGTGGAGCGGTATACAGCCATCTTCGTTTTCTTACCAACCTCTTTCTTGCTGAGGAATCCACGATTTATGGCCTGAAAAAGTCTCCCAGCCGCTGCTTTTCGAGTGGCCAACTCTTCTTTGATACCTCCCTTTCGGTCTATAATAGCTCCGAGATATTTAAAGTGGTCGACCTGCTCCAGGACCTGTTCTCCCAACTTAATCTGATGTTTTCTTTCTTCTCGTGATATCACCATGGATCTTTATCACCTAATGTAATGCCACAATGATTCCCTAGGATGAAAACTATGCATGAAAATATGTCTTTAACAATACTAAAGCTATCACAGATCTGCTGTTATGATTTCAATGTTCAAGTCTGTTTCATTTCTTCAGTCAAACATTTCTTCAATAAGAAAATGGCATTCAGGGTTTTCTGGTCCACACATTTGGGGGGTAACTTTTATTTTCCTGGAGTTAGTAAGACACAACGTTTAAGTCTGTTTCATTTCTTCAATAAGAAAATGGCACTCAAGAGTTTTCTGGTTGACAGTGTTTGGAAGTAACTGTTACTTTCCTGGAGTTAGTAAGACACAATGTTTAAGCCTGTTTCATTTCTTCAGTAAAAAAATTGATACTCAAGGAGTTCTGGTTCATAATTTTCATGATATGAGTACTGAACAACTGGTACTTTCTTGAGGTAAGAAATAAAGTAATTGTGCACGCCACATATGAGAAAGAGAATGATGATTGTGGTGCTAGTAAGCCCGGCATTAGTAAAGATTGTCACTATGTGTACTTCGCATATGACGTGCGAATGTTGGGCAGAGAAGCGAGATGGATTGTTTATATTCGCCCTGTATGGGTCAGAAGTGTTTGCTACCCAGCTGGTAGTCTTGGACGGTGTTGAATGGGACGTGTTCATTTCGAACCCACAATGATATCATAATTAATCTATGGATGAATATTAGCTGTGTACTACAATTACGGGATTTCTACAGTGTATTTTGAGAAGTTGTTCTGCTTATACTGAGATACTATAATTCATGTCTTACTTGTGGAATAAATGCATGATGTTTGCGGAGACTCGTAGTCTCAATGCTTATCGTTGGCTATTTTGACAGCCGTTACTGATGATGTCACCAGTCATAAATATGTGGCCAATAAAAAATACTACCCCCTAGATAAACACGAGTAACCCAAGATGCATTATAAAGTAACAAGAGGTTATTACCTATGCGCCACAGTAATATATACAGGGTGTTTCAAAAAGAATATCGGTATGGTATTTTGAAGGTGTATAGTTTTGGTAATTGCAAACTTACATATGTTTGGTTTGCACCAAACGATAGGTAAACTTTCCGAGTTTGGACAGTTACCCGAAAAAAAAAATGTTTTTCATTTCAGCCGCTAGACGGCGCAAGGAATGAAAATGGAAAGAATAACAAGGGATGAGTTGGAGCGAGTGTGGAGAGAATGGGACTGCTGCTTAGATGTGTGCCGTGTAACACGAGGGGCACACATTGAGGGATTGTAATGTAAGAGATTAAACTTTGATAATTTTACTTTCTTTTGGTGCAAACTGTATATTTTTAAGTGTTCAACAACCAAAGTTACATGCTTCTAAAATACTGATATTCTTTTTGAAACACCCTGTATTTTAGTTGTATGCTGAAGCAAGAAGGGCCACCAGTGGTCTTTCTTTGTCATCAGTTGAGACAAGCAAAGGCATCCAGTCTTGAAATTATTGCTAAGATATAATTAGTATAATTACAAAAGAGCAGACACCAACAAACAGAATAAAACTTTGAAAGGGAGCATTTTTGTTCCTTATACGAGATACGCTCTTTTATAATGGAAAGGCACACTTAAAATAATCGACATACTTGTGAACAATTTTACCAATATTCCCCTTCCTCAACCCCCCCCATTTTATAAAAAAAACCAACAAAATAAAACTTCCTCCCCACTATTCCCCATATTATATCCTATTATTTTTCTACACCTCACCATTCCTTACACTCTCCTCTTACCTACTTATTCTCTTTCTTCCTTTTTATCCTTCTCTTTTTCCCTTTCCCCTATTTTTCCATTGCTTTTCCCCCATTCCCCCCACCTTTTCTTCCCCTCCCCACCCATTCCCCCTTTCCCACTCCTTGTTTCCCTTCCCCCCAGGTTTTCATTATCTTCATTTCCTTCACGCCCCCCCTCCTCAACCCCCTTTACTTCTCCCCATCTTCACCCTTACTTCTAATTCTTCCACCCCGTTTCCTCCCCCCCACCTTCCCTTCCCACCCCCCCCCCCCCCCCCCCCCTCCCCCCCCCCCCCCCCCCCCCCCCCCCCCCCCCCCCCCACCCCCCCCCCTACCACCCCCCCCCCCCTCACCCCCCCCACCCCCCCCCCCCCCCCACCCCCCCCTCCCCCCCCCACCACCCCCCCCCCCCCCCCCCCCCCCCCCCCCCACTCCCCCCCCCCCCCCCCCACCACCCCCCCCCCCCCCCCCCCCCCCCCCCCCCCCCCCCCCCCCCCCCCACACCCCCCCCCCAAAAAAGAAAGAAAAAAAAAATTGCATATACACGGATCGACAACAATATACTCTTACCTAATTTTTATAATATATTTAGTTGCACACTTTTGATTTATGTACCTCTTATATTAAATCATATATTACATAAAAACAGGCTTTAGGAAGCTCTAATATGGTAGATGCTGGTTGAACAATAAAACCCATACCCCCCCCACCTATACCAATGTCTTAAAGACCTCCACCAAAATATCACATCTCCCCCCCCTCTTCTTCTCTCACTCCTAATCATATATTCTCTTTTTCTATTCAACACAAATATGAATACAAAAACTATAAAAATTCCCTTACTCATCACTGATCGCTATAATATTACCAAACAAATAAAAAAAAAAAAAAAAAAACATAAAAAAGTGTAACAATAAAAATCAGACCCACACAAAAACATTATAACCCTCACCCCCCAGACCTCCAAACTCTTTCTGACGATCCAAAAAAACTCTCCCATCAATATTCTACTGAACTCTACAGGGTTGTGGTTAGTCTGGTCACTCAATAGGATAACTCTAGCGAATTTGACTCGAAAAAAAAATATATCGTACTAAACAAACTCCCCCCCTCCCCCACCCTCTATACCATCTAACCCAAAAAAAAAAAATAAAACAAATAAGATTATCCAATTCTCTCATCTCTGGTGATCTTATAACTCCTATAACCCAAAAAAAAAACCCTCCCCCCATTTCGCACAAAACACTATCCATGTGATTCCGCATTATCAAGGTTTGTAAATAGATTTAATTTAGCTACACCAAGGATCGATTCGCTCGTTTTTTTTTTTTTATATTTTTTTTTATAATGATCGGGATACGCCCATAAAAGGACGCAAAACTTATTATTAGAGAATGCAGTCAGTGATCCGATCAGTATTGGTATTTATTGGGGCGGATTCTTATATTAATCTTGTTTTATTTTATTTTTTTTTTTTTTTTTTTTTTGTGTTTTTTTTTTTGTGGTTTTTTTTTTTTTTTTTTGTTTTACTCCACCTTAGTCCATAACGTAATTTTTTTTCTTTTTGGAAATCTAAACACAGGATTTTTGCTTTTCTCTGCTAGTTCCACTTGGGAAGATCGCTTCACTCAGGGAACTGGAAAAAATTTATTAATTAGCCTTCGTTGAACCCATCACAAATTCGCAAAATGTTATTTTCGTGCGGCAATGCTTGCTAAAAGAAGATTACTCGGTCCGAAGATAGAAATAAGAAAGGCCAAAATATGAATCGATCTTCCAGATTTCTTTTTTTTATTTTTTAAACTTAAAACATACAAGGGTCATTTTGTCAGTTGACGATTGTTGTTTGTGGGGGATGTGTGAAAAGTTTGAGTTGGATTATTGGTTTGTTTGTTGAGGTGTACGTTTTGGCATAAGGTATTAGTCTGGGTTTTTATGTAGTATTTTTTTTTTCACCAGTTTTGGTTTGTTCTGGGGTGTGTGTGTGTGGGGGGTTGGTGGTGTTTTTGGGGGATTTGTTTGGGGGGGGTGGGTTTTTTTTTGTTTTGGGTGTTGCAATGACTAAGAGTCCCAATCTGTAATAAAACATGAAGCAACCATTAATGAACAGTCCTTTGGCCAAGCGCGATGTGGGAAAATTTACAATCTGACTTGCTTGTATCCCTCCCTGTATCCCCCCTTGAATTCATACTAATAATCCCTATAAAAAAAAAAAAAAATCCTTTGAACTTTATGTTTGACGATACAGGGTTGTAAAGCAATAAAATTGTACCCCCCTCAACCACCCAACGAATAATAATGTTTGCCACCCCCTTTTCGTAAAACATTACATATAAAAATGTTATTCCTCGTTCATAGGGAGAAATTGTTAATCATATTCCTTCATCCAGCCAATTATCTGCTCCCCCCCCCCCAACAATAAAACTCACTATATTCACCATAGTTTATCAAAACCAGACCAAACCATATAATAAAACCTTGTTATCAAATAAGCTAAATCTCATAATCTAGTTTTAAGTATTGAGACTACTGCACAGTGACCCCCGAAGTTATGGGGAGATATATTAAGCTTATAAGGACCGGTAGCAATTTAACGGGGGGGGGCGGGCACGACGGGTAATATTAGAGCATGGAGCGCCCCCAACTTGGGGGAGGGTGGGAGCGACCGCTAAAAAATAATATGATAGGATGCGTTTACTCAGTTAATTACATTAATTTTTCAGTATAATAGATAAGCTTTTTGCTCTACATCTCTAAAATTTGATTTTTGAAGACCTGGCAATGAACTTGATACAAAGATATTAGTGCCTACCCCTACGGTAAGCCTTCACCCGGGCTCAGGGCTATTTTTTTTTTTTTCTTAAGCCGATCGCAATTAATTGGCTATCTAAGATTTACCCCCGAATTATCTTATAATATTCGAATTCGCTTAGTCCCCCCACTCGCGGTGGGGATAGCTCGTACACCCCCCCCCCCCCCCCCCCTTCACTCCCCCCCGTTGGTATAGCTAGCCAGTACCATAGAGATAAACATGGTCATAGCTTAATCAATTTAAAACTGCGCCGATGCTTTGTTTATTAGAGTAGTAGATTCTCAGATAAGAACACATTTAAATGGCATTTCAGGTGTAGCGCACGAAGAGAGATTCACTATTGGGGGGATAGAGTGGAGCGCTCCCCCGGGTGGTCGGTTGGGGGGGGGGGGGGGTGTGAAACCGCGGGGGGGGTGGTGTGGGGGGGTGGGGGGAGAGGGGGGGGAGTTTTTGTGGCTGCGTCACAGTTAGGGGGTGGTGGGTCTACTGTTATGGTGGTGTGGAGTGCGGTGAGGATGGGCGGTGGGGGGGTAAACAAAATAGACGCTAGACCTTTCGGGGTACTCTCCATGGGGTCCTGGGGGCACCATGGGAAAACTAGGGGGTTCTGAGGGTGGGTGGGATCAATGTGTGGGATGAGAAAGGTTGTGATTGTGGTGTTTAGTCTGTGTGTTTCAGTTTACCTGGACACCCCTCTGTTATGTGTGGGGTTATTTGGTATTTGACATGTGTTGAGTGGGGGGTGGTGGGTCACCTGTCTCTGCTGTGGGGGAGAGTGGAGGAGCCGACGTGGGGGTTTTTGTGGGTGGGTGTGGGTGTTCGATGGTCGTGCGTTGGTGGTGGTCGGGGGGGGTAGATTGATGTTGGATTATACTAATGAGTTAACACGTACATGAGGAAGTGTCGTGTGGCTTTGTTATAATGTTTCTCTCAGGAGTATGTTTTTTACCAATGGGGGACAGTGTGGGGGTGCGCCCCTTGTAGGGGGTAGTGCATGTGGGGAATGACGGCTCACCGTCCGACGCCTAGTGTTATGATAGTTTGTGAGTGGTAAGTGAGGTGTATTTCTTTTTTTTTTTTTTTTTTCGCCTTTTTTTTTTTTAGTTTTTTTTTTTTTGTTTTTTTGATCTTTTTTTTTTTTTTTTTTCGCTCTTAGGGGTTCTTGTCTATTTTTGGAAGAGTACATGTTCTTAAGTTTTTTTTATTTTTTTCAAAACTATTATATTTTTGTTCTATTAATCTGGTGTCATAAGTTGGTTGGGTGCGGGGGGGTAGCTCGGGTCGGGTTGGGTTGTCTGGTGTGACGGGGGGTGAGATGGGGTGTTTGTGGGTTAAGACCTGGTTGCTATTTAAATAATTTATGATGAGTTATGTGGGTATTGGTTTTTTGTGGAGGCCACATGCGTTTATGTTGAACAAGTTTTTGTTGGGTAGTGTTTTTTTGTTAGATTTGTTATTTGTTTTTAAATTTTTTTGATTTATAATATTGTTTTTTTTTTTACATTAATTTTTTTAATTTTTTTTTTTTTTTTTTTTTTAAAAAACATAATTACTAATAAAGGAGGTAAGCAAATGCTACAAAATAAACATACCAGGTTATTAAACTAATACTAGTATACTACTAATCACCATATAAGACAACTAACATTACAGTCATATCTTAAATAATTACTAGTATTATACCATTCACATTCTAACAAAATAACATACAGGGGTTTGTTGATAATACTAGTTATATACCATCACCTGCTTATGGGTTTGAAATTCATAAAAAATTGTCTAAAAATTATTGTCTATTATGATGAAGGATGGTCCCCATACACACTAAAAAGCATGAGAGCGCCTCTCTTGGATTAATTTAGGCCCTTGCCTTTCAAGCTACATGTTAGGAGCATTAGCGCCTTCAACATCAACACATTTTCATAGTCCTCCTGTACACCACGTCTATCCAGCTCATTACTTTCTCATCATTTTCAATTGTCTTTAACTTCTCTTTTCCACATGTTTGCTTTTCATTCTCTTACACAATGAGCAGTTCCAGAACAAGAGTGTTGACTGGTGTAATCTTATCAAGAAAGGTGTATCCTCATTGTGTGCCCAATCAACCATTGATCTCGATTCCTTTCGTTAGCTGCTTCTCATGGTTCTTCCTCTGGCATCCATCTCAGCTTTTGTTAGGTTTAAGAGTTTATACTCGTGGGTGTGTATATATGAGAGGAATTATTGGAACTCTAGGTGTGGTTGTTTCTCATAGTAAATGGAATTTCTTAAAATTCCTTGAACACAGAAATTTAACTGAATTTGCTTTTCACGTTTCTCACAGGGGCGGTTCACTTTATATGGATTTCTGTTTGAGGATCTCCTTACATATGTTTGTGCGTATAACAATTGGAGCGATAAGGGCAGAACGAGTACTCTGTGTTACTCATCTGATTGTCAATCCACAGCCAGGAAACGCATGAAACATAGATTTCGCCTTTCATACCTAAAATGAGAACGACAAAAGGTACTGATTAAATGAGATTGATAATGATTGAAAAGAAGTTTGCTGAATAATAAGTACTGCTATTCGGGCCAGTTCTTGTGTATGTTCAGAGTAATCACGGCTGAAATATTAGACACGTGCTATTCTGAAGACTTTTGTACAGTAAAACTATTTGACAAGATTGTCTATAGGCGATAAGTGCACACTAAATAATTTAATGGCATATATGTGAGACTATATATAACTATCGTCATCTCTATTTTTTTTAATAATCTTCAATTAGTTACTATACATTACTTTATACTATGTTGTCCTCATCTCGCTCTTCTCAATGATCATTTGCGTTTGAAAGCAGCCGCCTCTCTCATATTACTGCAATATCGCTCTGAACACCCCCGCCCTCCGCCCATCTCCCTCTCCCCCCCCCCCTCACCCCCCCCCGCCCCCCCACCCCACAACCAATTCACCCACCCCCCCCTCGCTCCATAACCATCCCAAGAGATCTACAAAATGTCAATTTTTGCATCCTCATTATGCACCTTTGTGTGTTGATCCTGAAACTTTAAACCCATTGATGGTGGATCACTCTGGTATTATACGGTTAGAGGTACAGTTTTGTTTTTTTCTAATGACTTGTTATATGGTTTTATTGTTTTACTACTGGGGTTTGTTCAACAGACACGGCACGTCTGTTACAACTAATTTAGTAATATATAATGGAATGTTGGTTATATTCACATGACAGAGTCTGTGTAATCATTTTTAGACTGATATATTTTCTTGTTCTATTTGATGATTTTACTTTTCTATATATTCTGTATTCTGATTTGGTGGTGTTTTTCACCAAACATTCACTAGTTTAGAGGATCGAGCTCTAGGTGTTGAGGTGTGAGATGCTTTGAATTACAAGTTTTTATCAACTATAGCAGGATTGTGTTCATGGATAGGAGTGTGAGAGATTTCATCACTGATGCTAGGACTCCTCTCTCTTAGTAAGGGGATACTCCGACGCGCACGTTGTAATTTTTCGAATAATTTTAGAGTATACTCGTCGGAACCTCATATTCGTTGATTTCATTTTGTGACAGAATGTTGGTTTGCTCTAGCTCATCCCCGCAAGACACACACACTATACTGACAAATTGTATAACGAGTTATTTTATTATATTAGTCGTATCACTGCAAGGAGTTGATTAATATGCACTGCCTTTGTGGATAGCATACCATAACAAAATACAGAAAGGTACTAAACAAGCAGGAACTACTAACAACTTTCTTTTGAATAGCAGACCATAACAAAATACAGAAAGGTACTAAACAAGCAGCAGGGAAACCACGACCTGTCGGGATCTACTTTAGAAACCTGAGTTCTCTAAAGAGAGCTGTTTTCAGGTTTCAGAGAATTTGGAATAAGTGCAGCCTATATGTCATTTTCTGGAATCCCCTGAGAAAGAGAGGCAGAGGTAGACCAAAAAACACATGGAGAAGAGAATTGGAGACAGAAGTGAAAATTATGAGGAAGATACAGAAAGAACTTGAGCTGATGGCACATGACAGGAGGACTTGGTGTGTGTTTGTTGAAGACCTATGCTCCTTGGGGAGGGACTGATTGATTGATATGTTATATAAGCGGTGGAAAAGTCAAACTGCATATGTGCTAACTTCACTTCAAAGAAAAGATAGCATCCCTATTTTATGCAGTTGATGATTGAAGTGAGTTTTTGCAAACTAGTTCATGAGTTTTCACTGTGAACTTCAACAATTCCTAAGGATACTGCATTTTAAGTATCTCTTTCTCTTTCCACCTGTCACCTATCATCTATGCCACCCCAATCTGATTATGTTCAAATTATTGTTGGATTTACTGTATGGATGTTTAGAAATTGTTTCTTTATTTTTTTTTTCTTTCGTTTTTTTAATTACTTTCTTTGTTTAAAAAAAAAATATACTTAATTTTCATTATGATTGGATACTGTAAATGTATGCTGTTATATTAACTTTACAATGTTGCATGTCTTTAAATTAATGCTTAAAGTAACATGTGGGAATGAAAGGATACAGTATGCAAGATAAATGAGAGTGGAAGGGCAGAATGTTCGATAGGCCTGCACGCCCAATTCGTAACCCTTTGAAAATAAAGTATGTTAGTTCATTCTTCCAAACAATTCCATGTGATATATCAGTGTTGAGGTTTACCTTCTGCTGACATCTGCATTAAACACTCTAATTGTCTCAATGAAAATGTTAAGAGTTCCTGTGGACTAGTCGTGCCCTCAGTTCATGCACAATATAAACTTCTGTAAATAACTTCAAACAGTATGACCTTGGAGGTGGTAGCTTACCAGTCTACAGCATCATTCATTGCCAGGTCAGGTTGATTTCCAACAATGTGGTCGATGTGAAGGAGCCCTGTGGCAGGCCTGATAGAAAAAAAAAATATACTAATGCACTGAAAACACATGAAACATTTTTTATGTCTGGACGGGAAAAGGTAGAAACACAGAAAATAATGTGGTATGGTAGACAAGAAGGTGGTAACAAAGAAAAGAAGGTGGTAACAAAGAAAAGAAGGTGGTAACGTAGAAAAGAAGGTGGTAACATAGAAAAGAAGGTGGTAACATAGGCAAGAAGGTGGTAATGTAGACAAGGTGGTGACATAGAAAAGGTGGTGGTAATGTAGACAAGAAGGTGGTAATGTAGACAAGAAGGTGGTAACGTAGACAAGATAATAATGTAGACAAGAAGGTAGTATCATAAAGTTGGAGCTGAAGGAGACAACCCCAAAACAAAGAAGTGTCAAGCAAGAGACACAGCCCTTTTTCCAACTGTGCTTCCTTTGTTCTACATCTCTTCTCAAGCATTTCCGTTTGTTATTTTAGACATCCTTGGTATTCTCAAAATTCTTCACAGAAACCCCCATCTCTGTTGTTCTGATGATTATCTCATTGATTTGGTCATTGTCGATGGTTCACTTCCATAAACCAAATTTAGTTTATTGTACTCAACAATAATATTATTATTACTTGTTTATTACATACATACACAGCCCCTTGTAGTTCCCCGGGGGGGGCTCTGATTAGTTAAAGAGAGAATAGAACTACTGCTCCCTCAAGCATGTTATAAGACACGACTAAGAGGTTGTGCATGGGGTTGGCAACCTCATCGTGTAAGATGAATGACTACAGAAACCACTGCTGCATCAGCCTGTTAATTCTTTGGTACAGGCTTCTTGCAAGAGGACCAGCTGCAATGGTGGCTCCATGCTCCATAAGGAAAATGATGATATGGAGAATGATGATGATGATAATGATGACCATGATGATGATAATGATGAACATGGCGATGATAATGATGAACATGGCGATGATAATGATGAACATGACGATGATAATGATGACTATGGTGATGATAATGATGACCATGGTGATGATAATGACCATTGTGATGATAATGGTGACTATGGTGATGATGATGAACTAAGACAAAGGACAAAGAAATTGCCAGCACTTCAACCACAAGGTCTTCATCAGGGATGAATGAACAAAAACAATACAGAAAAGAAAATGAAACTATAATAATAGCCCCTTCAGTCATTACTGACTATGGGAATGCGCCCCTGAGGTGATGATAACTATAATAGACTTACAGTATTTTGCATAAGGGATCCTTGAAACCAGCCGCCCTGTAGCCAGGCAAGAATGGTCCACTGTAGTTGGACCTGTCAATCAAAGTATGCGTTGTGTCTCCATATGTTTGGACTGTAGCCATTCTTACAGTACCGTGATCATCTGATTCCTCCCAGATGTCTTTGACAATTGTGGCACCACGTAATCTGGCTTTCTGTAGAGAAATTTGTAGATATCTTGGAGTGAAAGTGTGGAAAACAAACTCAGGGGAAATGGCAAGGTGGCTAAACATGATAAGAAAGGGAATTGTACAAGAAAGCTAAAATAATAAAAAAGGAAACTTTACAAAGAGAATAGAAATGATGATTTATTTTTTTTTAATTAAAAAACGTTAACTAGAAGTCAAGAAATTACATGAAATAAAACATTACTAGAAGACTAATAATAATAAATGTTTTCACAAAAGGTTAGAAGTGATACAAAAGAAAACTTTACAAGGAGCCTAATAATTATAATAAGGAAAGTTTACAGGAAAGTTATAAATTATAAAGTAACATTACTAGCATGGAAAAAATAGGAATATTTGGGGAGGAAAGTGAGCTATGCCATGAAAATATTCTATACAACATAGAATGTGACAAATCTAAATAGCCACACAAAAATGAATATGATAGATCTAAGTTGCTATATAATAGAGAAAGTGACAAATCTGATTTGCTACACAACAAAGAATGTGATAGATCTAAATAGCTACGCAACACACAATGTGAGAGATCTACATAGCTATACAACAGAGAATGTAACAAATCTAAGTTACTACACAAAAGAGAATGTGATAGATCTAAATAGCTACACCAAAGAGATTTTGAGATATCTACATAACTACACAGCAACAAATGTGACAGATCCAAGTTGCTACTTTCTAGAGAATGTGACAGATCTAGTGGATAAACAAAAGAGAATGTAACTAATCTAAGTTGCTACACAACACAGAATGTGACAGATCTAATTTGCTACACAACACAGAATGTGACAGATCTAATTTGCTACACAACACAGAATGTGACACATCAAAGTGCCTACACAACAGACAGAAAAGAAACATCAGATGGTTTGGCTCATAATGACAATAATAGTTTTTCTTTCCTGTAGTAATATTATTCTGCATGGCTCCATGTAATAGTCATCTTGTTTATTTTAACCCTTGAAAACTAGCCACTCATTTACCTTTACAATTGCGTCCAAGTCTTCAACTTCAAAAGCCACATCTTTCACTCCATCTCCATGCCTTGTCAAGTGTCTGGCCATTTCTGCAAAAAGACAGAAAAAAAAAGATAAAGGTAGTCACATAACAGATACTGCAATAGGGGAGTGAAATGTTAGAGACCTCGCTATATTAGATCTCAATTTTATGAGGTGGAGTGACACGTTCCGCTACGATGATGCCATATCTTCTTCAGTAACTGAATGAATAAAGCCAGAATAGCCTTTGCCAATCTAAACAACATCTGAAAATCCTCCCAGTACAGTACAAACACTACATTAAAAATATATGACAGTTGCATACTTTCTGTAATTTTGTATGGTGCAGAATGCAGCAGAGTAACAGAAAAGGAAATATTCAAACTGTCCTCTTTCCACACAACCTGCCTAAGGAAAATTCCTGGCCAAACATTATCACCAACCAAGAACTGCTGGCACAGAGGACCCAAGAAGATATACGCACCATCAAAGTGAGTAGACACTGGAATTGAGTTGGCTACTTCCTTAGACACCATCACCAGAACTGCCATGCTATGGACTCCAGAAGGAAAGCGAAAGAGAGGCTGGCCAAAAGCCACCTGGTGGAGAACAGTGGAGGCAGAGATATAAAGCATGAACCAGAGCTGGGGCAGCACATGAAGGACAGCTGCAGAGCAAGCAAAGTGGAAGCAGTTTGTTGCTGCCCTACAAGATGCCACCAGGTGTGATGGTCACAAATTGCTTTGTCAGCCAGCGACCAAGGAAGAAGAAAAAAGTTGCAATGTTACGTGGGCTTGAACTGCTGCTAACCTTCATTGCTTTTAGATCTACTAAGAACTACCTATAAGTGTACCTGCAACCAGGGCAGCATTTCATGGCTTTGGCTACCTTGAGCCATATTATGGTTTGCTGCCCCATAACTAGCAAAACTGTTCGTGCTTTAATTAACTCTTCCATTTAGTCATGCAGGAATGGCAAAAACTGTCATTTGATAATGTTCTTTGAACTCATGCACAACATTTATGATATCAGTAATGCTATAGTGCACTACCCCCGCGTATTTCCCATGAATCTCCTAGGAGACAAGGAGAATAGGACAACTACACCCTCAGGCATTTCATAAGAGGTGACTAAAATGAGGTTGTGCATGGGACTGGCAACCTCATCATGTTAAACAATTTCTACAAAAAACCACAGCTGCAAGAGCGTATGCATATTTTGGTGCAGGATTCTTGTTAAGTAACCAACTGTGTGGTGGCTCCATGCTCCATAGGGGGTGAAAAGAGAAATGATGAATAAAATGAATGCTATGCTGTTGTCTGATTGAGAAGAGAAATATTCCATTCCAATTAAGAAAAAATATTATTACTCAATCAAGCAATCAATTAATACTTTTTTTTAGCTCCCCAAGGAGCATAGGCCTTCAACAAACACAAGCCAGGTCTTCCTGTCACATGCCATCAGCTTGTTCTTTTCACATCTTCCTCATCATTTTCCTTTCTGTCTCCTCTTCTCTTCTCCTTGTGACTTTAGGTCTACCTCTGCCTCTCTTACTCTGGGGGTTTCAGAACAAGAACTGCCTTGTAATGCTATCAGCAGGCTTCCTCAATGTGTGTCCTATCCATCACCAGCATCTTCTTCTCATAAAAAAGAAATATAATGGTTTTCTCAATAACTAATTATGTCAGTACAGCTGACATGAATACAAATAGTGACTTCATGATTAGACATTTATATTTCAATCAATCAATACCCTTTTGCTCCCCAGGGAGCATAGGCTTTCAACAAAAACCTGCCAAGTCCTCCTGTCACAGGCCACCCGCTCAAGGTCTTTTCATGGTTTCTTCATCATTTTCACTTCTGTATCTAGTTCTTATTGACATCATGGCATGGAAAGAAGTCAACAGCAGAACTGATAAATTGTACTGGAGACAGGAAGTTGTGGAGAGACATGATCTCCTACGCCACTAGGCATGGTACTTGAAGAAGAAGAAGAAGATCTAGTTCTCCGTGTGTTGTTTTGGTCCACATTTGTCTCTCTTTACATTTATATTTACAAAGGAAACAGGGTTTTAAACATATATACATAATACATACATACCCTCAGGTTTATCTGGCTCCAGCATTGATTGGAAGGCATATATAATCTGTTGCCAGATGAAACAATGTACAAATAAACACATTTAAAAAAAACAGTTTTAAAAACTCTGGTTAATGTTCCAAAAAAATAATGGCATGTTTTTGTGTAACAAATTGTATGGATCAGGCTGGTTTCTTTTTGTTACTCAAACTGTAACTTTTTGTCCTGGGTTTTGTACGTGCTTTTGCTTGGGTTTGAAATCATAATTTTCCTTTTGCACTTATTATGGAGCATGGAGACACCACTGAACTGGTCCCGCAGGAAGCCTGCACCAAGCAGTCACATGTTCTTGCAGCGGTGGTTTCTGTGACAATTTGTTTGACATGATGAGGTTGCCAACCCCAAACACAACCTCATATTAGTCACCTTGTCTGACATGCCAGTGGGTACAGCTGTTCTATTCTGTCTTCGTCTCATCAGAGATCTCTGTCAACGATATAGAACCAGGTTTGACATGGGCACAGAAAATGCCAAAGAACTGTAAACTGAGACAAAAAGTGAGATGTCTATACTTTTTCATGATGATCGTCGTCTTCTTCTTCATACAATCTCAGACGTCTACTTGAATGTTTTCAAAGAAAGCAGAAGTCACTTTGAGGCTATTTGCATCTCTGAAGAGCTTTTCCACGAATGGTACTGCTGTCGGCCATACGTGCTTTCTCTGTTTCGCATCTGTTGGGCATCTTTGAAGCAGATTTTCAGTAGTCATTTTATCAGTGCCACAGTTACATTTATTATGATTTGAAATTTCCATGGGTTGTTTCAGACATTGTACTTGTTGAAGACATGAAAAAATAGAAAAACATAATAATAGAGGGTACCTATATTTGAATAACACACGTTATGTATTTTTACTGTGCACGTAGGTGGCAGTCTTGTGAATTATTTGGGTAATTTCTCCACCAATTTCAAACCTGCGCAAGGCCACATACAAAATACTAGAGTTTGAATAAATTTAAAAAAAAAAAAAAAAAAAAAAAGCCAGCTTGTCCCATTACCTTTGTTACGCTTTGTCCCATTACCTTTGTTACACTTTGTTCCATGACCTGTTACACTCTGTCCCATTACCTTTGTTACACTTTGTTCCATTACCTTTGTTACACTTAAAAATGTTATAATTGTTTGTCTTTCTTCTTTCTTCCTCTTTTCCTTGCTGCTCCTTATAGAGCATGGAACCACTACTGCAGCTAGTCACCTTGCAGGAAGCCTGCATCGAAGCAATTGTATGCATACATGTAGCTGTAGTTACTGTAGTAATTTGTTTTTCATGATGAGCTTGTCAGCCTTAGGGCATTACATGACCTCTTTGTAATGTAACAAAGATGAAACCTCTTTATAAAACATGACCTCTAGTGTAACAATGAAGAAAACACTACAGTGGTGTAGTGAGCACAAGCTCAAATTTGTTGCCTTTTATGACATGCCTAAGGGAGCAGTAGATCAATTCTTTCTATTTGTTTAACACAGTGGTTCTCAATGCGGGCCACGCCATACTTCTAAGGGGGCCACAGTAACATGGTAAAGTACCTTTTTTCCAGCTAACAAGCAATAATCTTTTTCTGTTCTTCTATGCAATCAATACCCTTTAGCTCCCCAGGGAGCATAGGCTTTCAACAAACACATGCCAAGTCTTCCTGTCTTGTGCCATCCACTCAAGTTCTTTCCATGTTTTCTTCACTATTTTCACCTCTGTATCTTGTTCTCTTCTCCATGTGTTTTTTGGTCTACCTCTGCCTCTCTCCTTGGGGACTCCAGAACACAGACTGCCTTGTAATGCTATCAACAGGTTTCCTCAGCATGTATCAATGTGTTTCTATGCAGGAGATAATGTTATGTTTCCTCATTTTATTTATAAAAGAAGTGTTTGTTGTTGATCAGAATCAACATCACTGTACTCCAGGCAAACTCATATTAAATGTTTTGTTACACTTTACTTTCTTCATGCATAGAGATATTCTGTTCCAATTGTGGCCAACAATTATGTGCTTCTACACTGTTGATTCACTATCATCCTTCAGCTCTTCAAGAACAACGACCTTCAACAAACGTCTGCCAAGAACTTCCTGTCTCATGCCATCAACTCAAGATCTTTCCATGTGTTCTTTATCCCGTTTATGTCTGTCTCCAGTTCTCTTCTCCATGTGTTCCTTGATCTCCCTCTACAACACTTGCCTTGGAGATTCCAGAACAACGTCCACCTGGTAATGCCATGTTGTTGTTGTTTAACTATGGCTGCTGAGCTTCTTGCTCTTTTGCAGTCAATACCAAGTTGAAGACTTCTTGGTGTTATCTACACTGTAGATCTAGGCTTTTCCTGTGACTTTTCTGCCAATCCAAAACGTATTGAACTGAAGTCATGAGCTCCAGTTTCTCCAGTTTGGCTTGCATTTAAAGGATCATCACATTTGGTACCAAGCTAGGAGGAAGTAGTGGGTATGTTGCATGCATCTAGGGTTTAAAATATTATTGTAATCATTGTATTTGAACAACGCATTGTATTTGAACAACGCCAAGTCTCATTTCATAAATAAGTCCAGAGAATTTCGGGCGCACAGATACAGCACAATTTATTAAAACATTTCCACTAATACAATTGTGGATCCATCTGTAAAACATTTCATAAAATCCATAAGGCCATATGCACTGGGCCAACAATCTAAGTTTGTCCGTTAAACTTCTGAGTCCATATAATGACTGGTAATTTATATATATCATATCTCATCTCAGTCCATGTGTCCACTGGTAATACTAATTATTCACACTTCACAATCCATAAGGTCTCAGCGGAGATATGTAATCAACTTCAATAGAACATATAGATACCATAACTATTTAATATCCACTTGGCAACAAGTAATGAACGCTTTGTGGTATGCAAAAAGAGTCGCAACAGAGTGGCATACTGTGCATTCACCACCATCCAAGGGGGCTCTCCAAATATGCAGAGCAAAAATACTGTGCTCTAGTTCTGGGCTCTCCCAAGGAAAAGTCACGTCCTACACAGAGCCACTTCTCAGCTCCCCCTGCCTATCATGGGTCCATAGTGAGATTCTTCTGCATGCAGCCAACCAGACAAATGACAGTTATGTCTGAGGCTCAAGTAACTCCTCCAACAATAGTGTGCAATGCTGGGTTCTCAGCACGTTTCATCACAGGGGGAATCCCTGGAAGTGTAGGGATGATCTCATGAGTCAATGAGGGTGTAATTAGTCACACAGACAGGATCACTTCCACATATGTATACTGTAGCATTATGCATAGCTCGTGGTCATATAAGGATGACTCCAGATATGCCTCCATACATGGTAATGCTATATACCGGTTTCTTCTACACTGTTGATAACGTCTACCTGATTTGTTACCACTGGCCCCCAAAGAAGTGGGTTAGATAATGTTATATAGTTTACCTTATTCTGTTTCACAACATGAGTCGCAACCTGCCTACTCCCTGTCTCCAGGCCCTTGTACATGAATGGCTCAAATCCAAGCCTTGTGCAGTAATGGGAGGCTGCCTGGTAATATAGTCATAAACAAAAGGATGAACAGAAGAATGGTGGTATGGATGTGCATGTTGTTTTTGATAAAGAAAATTCTTCTAGAGATGGCCACAGCCACACAGTGTTTATAACTGCAGTCTTTTATTGTAAGGACCATGAGAAGTCTCAACTCATTTCCCTTTAGCTTCCCAACAAACGTATGCCAAGTCGTCTTGTCCTGTGCCATCACTTCAAGGTCTTTCTGTGCTTTTGTCATCTCCTTCATGTCTGTCTCCAGTTCTTTTCTCTATGTGTTCCTTGGTCTATCTCTACCTCTCTTACCATGGGGATTCCAGAACCAGGACTGTCTTGTAAGGCTATCAACAGGTTTCTTCAATGTGTGTCCTATCCATCTCCAGGAAAAATAGAAACATATAAAAATGTTGACATTAAGCTTCAAATAATTTGTAGAAGATATATAAGATCAGTTCTAGTGTAACAATGATGAAATCTCTTTATAAAACATGACCTCTAATGTAACGATGAAGTAACCTCTTTATAAAACATGACATCTAATGTAGCAATGATGTAACCTCTTTATAAAACATGACCTCTAATGTAAAAATGATGAAACCACTTTCTAAAACATGACCTCTAATGTAACAATGAGGAAACCACTTTCTAAAACATGACCTCTAATGTAACAATGATAAAACCTCTTTCTAAAACATCCAAGATCAGCTCTCATGTAACAACAAAGAAAACTCTTTCTAAAACATCCAAGATCAGCTCTAATGTAACAATGATGAAACCTCTTTCTAAAACATCCAAGATCAGCTCTAATGTAACAACAAAGAAACCTCTTTTTAAAATATCTTCTAAGATCAGTTAGTTCCAATGTTACAATGAAAAAAACCTCTTTTTAAAACAACTAAGATCAACCCTAGAGCAACAATGAAGAAACCCTTTGTAAAACATACAAAATACTAGCCCTAAAGTAACAACAAAGAAACCTCTAAGATCAGCTCTAATGCAATCATGAAGAAACCTCTTTAAAAAACATGAAAGATCAGCTCTAATGTAGTGCTTCTTATCCTTTTAGAGGTTTGCACCCCTTCACAGCATCTTAAGGAACCTCATACTCCTTTACAGCATCTTTAGGAACCTCATACCTCTTCACAGCATCTAAGGAACCTCATACCCCTTTACAGCATCTTTAGAAGCCTTGCACCCCATTATCTTTCAGCTCGCAAAATATGTCAGACAAGAGAGAGTTGAAAAGAAAAATTTTTAAAATGAAAAGTCAGAAAAATTATCATGAGTTTACTCAATTATTGAGCCTTCTGTCGCTCATTCTTTTTAATTATGCTTCAGAACAGGGGTTGACTAATGAGACAGTATGGCACTCTCTCTGGCAAACCTCTACACCTCGAGGTAGAATAGGAATGGGTAAGTAAGTAACAGAGTTTCTTAACCTGTGGTCCATGGTTCCACAGGGTCTGTGAATGGACTCTATGGGTCCAAGTACATAGCCTAAAATTTAAAATAGAACTTGTTATTATGCTTTCACGTATATTTTTTTCCCAAGATGGGGACCATAGCCTTCACTGGACAATCAAAGGGGTCCATATCCTTTATCAGACAATTAATGTGGTGCGTAGTCTTCATTGAACAATCAAATGCCCCTACAGTCTTCATTGGACAATCAAAGGGGTCCACAGCCTTTATCAGACAATTAAAGGGGCCCATAGCCTTTATTGGACATTCAAAGGTGTTGATAGTCTTCATCGGACAATCAACGGGGTCCATTGCACAAGTTATGTAACATCAAAGAAGCATCTTCACAAAACAAAACAAAACATATGAGCTCTACCGTAACAATGAAGAACCCTATTCTAAAACATTTAAGATAAGCTTTAATGCAGAAATAACACTCTCTTACTTCCCGCCACAAACACTTGTAGCATTCGATATTTTCATTTTCTTGAATTCAGCTTCGGGAACTACTAGAAAACTGTTTGCAGTTTAGCGCCGTCCATTAATTCAACCAGAGAACAAGCTATATTCACGCGACTCTAAACCACCCCCAAAAGTTTGCTGCCGACTGAATGTAGGCTATGGTTTCATCTTGTTTTCTATGGCAGAATTGAAATAAAATATTGAAGAAGAAAATTGTTAAAATATCAGTAGCCTAATTTATATATATATATATATATATATATATATATATATATATATATATATATATATATATATATATATATATATATATATATATATATATATATATATATATATATATACGCGGTGGTGAAAACAGCTAAGTATCAGTGACCTAGTCATCTGGCTCCTAAATTTTGGTGTACACTGGTTTCAGCCAGGTTTTTCTGATGTTGTCTCCCACAACCTGTTCTGGTCTGTCGGAAACTTTGTAATATTGTATATCGTCGTGTCTCTACAATAATCACTGTAATGAAAATAATAATAACAAAATATTAAATGCAAAAGGGCGTTTACCTGTTTAGCATTTCCAACCCAAAACGTGACATGGTCAAAGGTCACAAAACGACCAGCCTCCGGCTGAAAGATAAGAAAAGTTAAGATGCATCAGTAACCGGCAGCATTTCTCAAGTCAAGGTTCAGTCACGCTGGGTCAGCAGTAGTACTATACATAAAATAAACATTCTGAAATACTGCGAGTTCTTGACAAACAAATTTTCTAAATAATAATTTAGTAGTAACTGAATGACACTTCTAGCAATCGGCCTATTTATTTATTTATTTGGGGGGGGGGGTGGGGGGAGAACTGTAGTTTTACCCATTCATTAATTAGAGCTTCCGTAGGTTATGACCAATTGTTGTATGGTTTAGTCAGTGTTATTAAAGGTTGGTTAACACTGACTAGAGCAGTGCTCACTAAAGTGGTCAGTATCGACCTCCAAGGGAAGATATCGACATCCAGAGGGTCGATAAACCTACGAGGGTGGATCAGGGGTCGGTTAAACTTTTGGCGTCGAAATCACCTCGA
This sequence comes from Oreohelix idahoensis, assembly GCA_024509875.1. Classification (NCBI taxonomy): domain Eukaryota; kingdom Metazoa; phylum Mollusca; class Gastropoda; order Stylommatophora; family Oreohelicidae; genus Oreohelix; species Oreohelix idahoensis. Next base: position 460,736 of record JAMPIV010021671.1, on the reverse strand, counting down.
ACAGTTAAGGAAAGACTCAAGTACGTTTCTTCTTCTTCTCACCATCTTCTTCTTCGTACACTCTCAGACGTCTACTTGAATATTTTCAAAGAAAGCAGTGGTCAGCTTGAGGATATTGGCATCTCTTTTTATTCTTTCAGAAATGGTACTGGTGATGGCCATATGTGCTTTCTTGTCTTGCTCATAAGTTGGGCATCTTTGAAGCAGATGTTCGGGCAGTCATTTTATCGGTGCCAGAGATACACTTATCGGTAGTTTCTATATTTAGCTTGTTGAATAGATGATATCCCAATCTGTTGTGGCCCGTGCGGAGTCTGAAGATTATCACTTGTTCTTTTCTGCTGAGCTGGTAATATGCATTATTTTGTGTGTGTGTGCGTGCGTGAGTGTGTGTGTGTGTGTGTGCGCGCGCGTGCGTGTGTGTGTCCTGGATGCTCAGTATTCCATTTGTTTCTCTAACTGGTTCTGGTAAAACTCTGCCTCTTCGAAAGTTATGCTTGTATCAGGTTGAGGTAGCTTTCCACCTTCCTTTGCCAATCTGTCGGCCTCTTCGTTGCCGGGGATGCTACAATGAGATGGTACCCAATGTATCACAACGCTTTTTGAATCGTTGACATAATTTTGTGGAGCACTACTCTTAGGTCATTCAGGTCTGCATTTTTCTGGCTCTTCAGTGTTGCAACTTTGAAGAAAAAACTTGTCTCTCGGTGCTTACCTCTGCCATTAGAACCTCTGCTGCAGTTTTTAAGACCTCTACCTCTGCTCTGAAGTTCCTTGAGAATTGTTCTGTTTGCCACTGACATCTTTTTTTTTTTTTTGTACCAGTGCTTAAGTGCAGAAGAACACCTCCACCTCCATCTTCTGTTGCATTTGTTGCTGATCTATCTGCGTGTGCAAGAGTCCAGTTGTTGCTGATCTATCGGTGTGCGCATGAGTCCAGTTGTTGCTGATCTATCTGTGTGTGCATGCGTCCAGTTGTTGCTGATCTATCGGTGTGTGCATGAGTCCAGTTGTTGCTGATCTATCTGTGTGTGCATGGGTCCAGTTGTTGCTGATCTATCTGTGTGTGCATGGGTTCAGTTGTTTCTGATCTATCTGTGTGTGCATGAGTCCAGTTGCTGATCTATCTGTGTGTGCATGAGTCCAGTTGTTGCTGATCTATCTGTGTGTACATGAGTCCAGTTGTTTCTGATCTATCTGTGTGTGCATGAATCCAGTTGTTGGTGATCTATCTGTGTGTGCATGAGTCCAGTTGTTGCTGCTCTATCTGTGTGTGCATGAGTCCAGTTGTTGTTTGGGTAATGTTTCTCCATGTATTTTGTCGTCATGAATTTTTTGTCTGTTGAAGTCTGGCTCTTCTTTCTCTCAATGCCACGAATATTATCGATAATTTCAGGAAAACGATGTTTCCAAACTGTGAGCTTGTGTGCAGCGAAGATAGAGTTAACTGTTAATACCGCATTTATGAGAACAGCTCTAATCTATGTTGTGGTTGATGCTACATAGTTGCTTCGCCTGAGTCTTTCCCTTCCAAGAGCATTTATTCTATGGTGCATTGGATGGTCTACTAGTGTGACCGTGCGTGTTGATGGTGTAAGCATCAATGTCCTATCAGTGGGTGGTTGATGATGATGGTGATGCCATCTACGAAAACAAACAGCTGTACGAACAGATGCTGGATGATAAAAAAAAACTCATGGTGAACAGATTTCACTCTAACAGCAGTGAAACAGGAAAACTTGGAAAGGTTTATTTACATCTTCAAAACTTGCAGAACATCATGTGGAAGGGGATTATTTTACCCAATTTTCCACTGCAGTATACATCCTTTATACAGCACTTTATTTTCATAATGATGTCACAATAACGTTGTTGCCGTCATTTTTGTCGGTTCCAGAAGATGTAAATCTATTTAATACTTTTGATAATCGAAGGGACAGAACTGTATGTTAACAGGTTGATTAGGGGTTACCTTCCCTGTGTTTATTCTTTGTGGTTGATCAGTCTATGGAAAAAATTTACAGTTGTTTATCAACCATTATAAAGCCCGTCATTACGGCCTATAACTTTGAGCAGAAGAAGAAGTGCCTGGCGGGTGAAGCCAGGTGAAGTCTTGACTTTATTTACAAGTTCACAGACTTCTATATTAAGCAACTATATTTGTTAAAGGACTACCTGACGCGTTCAGTCAGGGGCCCTGAGCTACAGTAGGAAAAAGAATATGTTGTCAAGCCAGCGTTATTAGCATCATACCTACGAGCTATACAAAACTGATGATGTTTGATGTTCCTATTTATTACCACATATGAACAGTTGTTAAAGGACATACCATTGTCGATAACGTCCTTATAGATGAGTGGTCCAAGCTTTGTAATGCCAGATGTTTTGCCAGTCATTTCCAATATATATGATGTCCTTGATTCTCGTCCATTTGACTGTAACTGTTGATGTCACTGTGTCTCGTAAATAAATGGTTGAAAGTTCCAGCAGTTTCTACAATTACTGACTACTGCATGTGAGTGAGTGGGTGCCTTGTTTACCTATCAAAGAGCCTAAACGCATTCGTGTTTCTACACACCCACATCACTTGTCAACCACACAAACTTCGAGTACCTCACATACAAGAAATGTCTGATGTTTGTATGTCAACATGACACCCTGTTAGCGCCTCAACGCCTGATGAGCTAATCACGCATACCAAAGTTGTTTGGCCCAGGTCGGACTGACTACAACAGTACCCAGAAAAGATATTGTTACGTTCCTACATAACATAACGTAAATCCCACCTTAACATTTGTGGTGGCCGTAAATATACGGTAACATTTGTGGTAGGCCAGATCAGTGGGTCTAAAGCTGTCCATTGGACTGATTGAGGACATTATTTGATGATAACACACATTGATGATGAACTACACATTGGAAACTGGACAAGATCATTTATACTGTTCAGCTCATAACAGCAACACACCTTCAACAGTTTGAAACTCGTCGATGACCTTCATTGTGAACGATCACGACTCGTGTTTACATACAAGTTCAGCTGTTGTTGACAAGTCTCATCACCGTAATTGTCAACGGTGCAGCTTCCTCGCATTGCTGTATATTGTCAGACACCATTGTTGACTAAGGCCAGGATTATATCTAAGATAAGTGGTGGTTTGTTTTTTCGGAAACTTTGTACCGTTATATTGTGAATAACTGAGCCTTCTTACAACACACTTTATTAATGCATTCTTTGTTTACATGTTCTTTGTTTACATGTTGTGTTAGTGTGTGTTTCGCGGGCTGGTTGGACAGGTGACTTCGTTAGAAGATACCACGTAACAGAGGTTCTTTCGAGAGCGACTTCTGTAGGGACTGCGCATATTTCCCACAGCGGAAAGTGCGAGCGACGTGTGTTGCTACTTTTCATTTTTTTTTCCTTAGCTGTGACGAGATGTGTTAGTGTCGTTTTCGTTTTTTTTCCCATTCTTTGATTTTCGATTTGTTTTGTTTGTATATGTCCGCTTCTCCTTCCTTTCATTTATTTATATACACCCTTTTTGTTTATAACAGTGTTGTTATTTGTTTTGATTTTTCGCAGTTATCATTGTAATTTTTTACAACATTAGATTTAGTTAAGCTTTATTTATCATTTGACTTCTGCGAACGTTTTCGGTTGTTATACATTCTTGTCTTTGTATTGTTATCGTCTACTTGTTCATCATACACAGTCTATATATATACTTGGTCATGGACTATTATTGTTGATATGATGCACTTTTCAGATAGAGGTTATTTATGATCATATTATTATAAAGAAACAAGGTGATTATACAAGTTTTTGATTAAAAGACTTGTCTCCCACGGAGATTGGGATAGAATAAAGTGAAGTGAGTATACAAGTCTAGGATTACAGACTCGTCTCCCATTGAGGTCGGGATAAGGTAATTTATTCAATTTTTCTGGTGTAATCTCATATTATTAGACAGGATGTCTACATTAGATGTCTTTATTGAGCAAGGGAAATCCCTTGGCAAAACTGGTGAAAAATTGCAAGAGTTTGCACTTGCTCAAAATGCCAAGGCACAGAAGGTTGAAGAGAAAAGGATGCAAATGCAGTTGGACAGAGAAGCTGAAGATAGAAGAATACAGCAACAAAGAGAAGCTGCTGCTGAAGAGATAAAATTTCAAGCTGCTGCTGAAGCTGAAAATAAAAGATTAGACAGAGAAGCTCAAGCTGCTGCTGAAGAGAGGAAATATCAAGCTGCTGCTGAGGAGAGAAAACTTCAAGCTGCTGCTGAGGAGAGAAAACTTCAAGCTGAGGCTGCTGCTGAGGAGAGAAAACTTCAAGCTGCTGCTGAGGAGAGAAAACTTCAAGCTGCTGCTGAGGAGAGAAAACTTCAAGCTGCTGCTGAGGAAAGGAAAGCACAAATGGAACATGAGGAAAAACTATTAGCTTTGGAGTTGGAGAAATTAAAGGTGATGAATATGAGTGCTCCTCAATCAACTTCGGGTAGGATAAAGGAGAATACTTATAAGGTTAAATTACCTCCTTTCAACCCTCTAAAGGACGACATAACCTTCTACCTGGATAGATTTCAATTAACATGCGTAACGCATAAGGTAGATAAGGAACAATATGTCGGACAACTGATGGATTTACTTTCAGGTGAACCATTGAGTACTGTAATGGCAGTAGAGGAGACTGATAGAACTAATTATGATGTTGTCAGGGCAACATTACTTAAGAGATATCAATTAAAAGAAGAAGATTATCGTCTTCGTTTTAAGACAATGCTACTTTATTACTAAGATTCGTCTTACATTCACACGGTGGATTGAGCTGTCTAAAACAGAAAAAACATATGAAGCCCTTATGGACTTATTACTTCGAGATAAAGTTATGTCATCTGTCAATGAGTCTTTCCTTGCTTTTATTCATGAGCGTAAACCTAAAGACATAAAAGACGTGGAAGAATACTGTTGCCAGTATGTAACTGCACATCCCAATGCTACTGTTAGCAATGCTAAGGTTAAAGAAGAATTGCCGGTTGCTTCTGCAGCACCATACGGCCCTAACTTTATGAATAAATTCCAAGGTGCTCAACACAACTTCAATAAGAAGAGCAATCGTAATTATGATCAGAATCAGAGTAACCCATCACATAATGGGTCTTCTTCAAAGAACTGGAGGCGATCTGATAGTCCTCGTTATTTCGGGTCCTATAATTATGGAAACTTGCGGAGGGGTAGTCACTATAGACACTTTCAATGCTATCCTTTGCGGGGGCATCGTAACCAAACAGGTAAACACTATGATCATTTTGGTAATGACAATAGTGATTATGGAAACTGGGATTCGAACCAGAGCGGTGGACAAGGTAGATCAAACTATGATAATTTCAGAGGGAATAATAATCGTGGTAGATCTCAATACAAGAAAAAGAGATCACATCACCAGGGAAACTCTGTACAACAAGAGTCTCATGGTGCTAATAATCAAGTGAACGATAATAAAAATTCTAATGCTGTCACTTGTGCAGCTTTTGACTTTGGGAGAGCATCTAAATGCACCCAATGCTCAACGTTATTTGAACTGACAACGGTAACTACTTTAAGTTGTGGACCCAATGCCCGCTCTCCTGCTGCAATTGCGCATGACGGGAGAGGATCGCTTATCTTGCATAGAGGTCTCGTGGATGGTAACCCAGTCTCATTACTATTTGATTCTGGGTGCACTACTATTGGGGTTAAGCAATCTCTTATAGATCCTCGCTGTGCCACAGGGAAAATAGTTAAATGTGTAACATTTGGTGGCACAGTTGAAAAGTACTCGACCGCTATTATTCACATTGCTACTCCTTTCTTTACGGGAGATGTCCACGCGTGTCTTCTACCTAACCCTATTGCGGATCTTATAATCGGGCGTATTCACGGGGTTAAGGAATGCACCCCGCAACAAATTGCTGCCTGGGAAGAACAGAATATGCAAACAGCCAATGCAGTGGTAACAAGAGCACACGCTCTTGTTCCTAAAACTTCATCTACTGAAGTTAATGAAGTAGTTAGCCAAGATGTACACTTGGAGATTTCGCATGACTCGTTTGTGAAACTACAAGAAAAAGACCCTTCTTTAAAGAAATTCTTTCTTCTCGCTAAAAACGGTGATCCGAATCAGAATACAAATCGCAAATCATATATCACTATGAAGAATGGTATACTAGTGCGTATGGTACAACACTCAGACGCGACTATGCATTCTCAAATTCTCGTGCCCAAAAGTATGAGAGCGTTAATTCTTCAACATGCACACGATTCTCAGTGTGCTGGACACATGGGTTTTTCCCGAACTAAGTCGAGAGTTCTGGGATCTTTTTTTTGGCCATTTGTCAATAAAGACATACGAATTTATTGCCGGTCTTGCAAAATATGTCAAGAGGTAAAGTCTAGAGGTCCACGGCATGCTGCGCCTATTCAGGCAGCAGACATTCCTATCCGGCCGTTTCAGAAAATGGCCATAGATATCTTTGGCCCTTTTAAGACTAAATCGGCCAGGGGACATCAATTTATCCTTACGTGCGTTGATATGTGCACGCGTTGGCCAGAGGCTATACCTCTTAAGAGCATTTCCACTGCTGATATCGCAGACGCTCTTTGGCTTATATTTTCTCGTTTAGGTTTTCCTGGGGAAATATTGTCAGACCATGGCACACAACTGATAGCAGAGACAATGTCGCAGGTAATGTCTACTCTGCACATTAAGAGATCTCTGAGTAGTATTTATCACCCAATGTCTAATGGGTTAGTTGAGCGTCTTAATAGAACACTCAAGAACTTACTGGGGAAGATAACTGAGGATCATCCTCAGGATTGGGACAGGGTCCTACCCGCGGCTCTCTTTGCCTATAGGGAGGTCCCCAAGGAACATACAGGATTTTCTCCTTTTGAACTTGTCTTTGGCGCGCGACCGCGCGGTCCTATGTCTTTGCTGCATGGTCTTATAACTGCTGATAATATCGACAATGACACACAATCTTCATATGAGTATGTCATTGCTCTCAGAAAAAAAAAATATTGAAGCATGCAAGCTAGCAACTTCATCATCCGAATTTGCTAAGGAAAAGGCAAGGCTATTTGCTAATAAGAAGAGACGCCTACGTCAACTTTGTCCTGGAGACAAAGCGTTTGTTTTACTTCTTTCTAGGGAGAACAGACTGCTTATTACATGGAAAGGTCCATATACAATAGTCTCGAAGATTTCCGATGTCGACTATGTTGTCGATGTTGATGGAAGGCATAAAACCTTCCATATAAATATGCTTACGGAATATCATGAGCGACCAGACTATTTGCAGCCTATTTTTCAGGCGACGGACGATTCTCCAGTCCAACAAGGTCATATCTCATCCCTGTCAGTTATACAGGATAAGAAACTACTTTTTCGGATGTTAACCTACCTATTCCTATGATTCCACTTACTTCTACGGAATCATGAAGAAACGTTACTGTTTTTTCTAATTTGTCTTTTGAGGAACAGCGACAAATATCTTCTACGCTACAAGTATTTCAGGATGTCCTTACCGACATTCCTGGACACACACATGTCATTGAGCATGACATTATACTTACTGATCATAATCCGATCAGAGTAAGACCATATCCTATTCCTATTCATTTTCAAGCACAAGTCGAGAAAGAATTGGATGAAATGATACAATTGAAGATAATTGAACCATCCACCTCAGCATACTCTTCGTCCATGGTTATTGTTCGAAAGAAAGACAATAACATACGCCTTTGCATAGATTATCGCAAATTAAACCAAGTTACGAAGTTCGATGCTGAACCTATGCCTTTATTAGAAGATCTACTTATTAGACTTTCTAATTCTCGATTCTTTACTAAGCTTGACTTGTCAAAAGGCTATTGGCAAGTTCCGTTAACTGAACACGCCAAACCTCTCACTGCTTTCTCAACACCTAGGGGTTGGTTTCAGTGGAATTTTATGCCTTTCGGGCTTATGAACGCCCCGGCTACTTTCGTACGCATGATGCGTCGAATTCTCTCATATCGTTCAGATGTCATTGCATACTTAGATGACATCTGTCTTTTCAGTAATACTTGGGAAGATGACTATTTGGGGTTAAATGAATTACTGTCAACTCTACACGAGCATAATTTGACTGCAAAACCCTCTAAAGCCTTTGTTAGGTTTAGCGAAATTTCTTTCCTGGGTCATCGAGTTGGTCATGGTCTATTGAAGACAGAGGACCAAAACATTTCTAAGATATTAAAGATCTCTGTGCCCAAAACAAAGAAACAAGTACGTAGTCTTTTGGGATTAATACAATTCTACGGAAGATTCATTAAGAATCTATCCTCTATCATGGCACCACTCTCAACCCTATTGAAGAAAGGGTCTCCTAACATGGTGCGCTGGACTCAAGAATGTCAAGCTTCATTGGATCAGATTAAGAATTTGTTCTCATCCCCACCTATCTTAAGGCTACCTATTGCTGATAAGACTTTTGTTCTTCGTAGTGACGCCTCATCCACAGGGATCGGAGCGGCACTAATGCAAGAGTATTCAGGAACTCTGCATCCTGCAATGTATATTTCTAGGAAACTGAATGCGGCAGAAAGGAATTACTCGGTTTTAGACCGTGAGTTGTTGGCTATGGTTTGGTCAATCCTTAAGTTACAAAGATTCCTTCTTGGTGCGCATTTCATTCTGGAAACAGACCAAAATGCTCTTACAGCTATTCAGTGTAAGAATTTGAAGAGCTCGAGATCTACTCGATATGCTATTGCTCTTCAACCTTTTCATTTCACGGTGCGAGCTATCCGTGGTCTGGATAATGTGATGGCAGACATACTGTCTAGATGCCCACATGAGTCCACTTAAGTCTTGTGTCCTAGTTTTTTTTTCCTGATACACTGCTAGACATATGTCTCTTCACTATACCTATATATATATATTAACACATTTGTTGTCAACTTAGAGTGGTAAATTAATTGTTTTCTTTCTCTATTACCATCTTTAGTGTAATGGAGAAGGTTGAGTTGACATAATATAAAGGTCGAAAAAAATTAATGCGGCCACATGTAACATGTATTAGTAATTATAGTACATTATAGCATGTTGCTAATTGTGTTATTTATACTGTTCTCAGCGCAAACTAGTACCAGGTACGGAGTGTTTTGAGAATCATGACGATGCTGCTTACATGATCTACGACATACAGAATTGATTTATACTTGGTGGATGCCATCTTCTATTTGTTAGAGTATACGCTTGAATTGTCATATGTTTATAGAATAACTTTACAAATTTTGATTATGTCCATCCATTAGATGATAGTCATTATATAACATGATACTTTTATAGATTTATATGTTTGTATGACTTTGCAAGATATGTTATCATCACTATAACATTGCCATTTTTTTAATATGTATGTGATTTTTGTTAGCATCGCCAGATATGTATTTGATGGTACCTTCCGGATATATTTTACTTGGAGAAAATATTTTCTCTTATTTTGTGAGGTGAACTTTTGTTCTCACTAGACACGCTATTGTGCGTTGATTGGGTCTGACATTATGTCATTATATTTATTGATCCTTTCATCAGCGCATCATTCATGCGTTATGAGCTTGTTGCATCTCGCTCATTGATGTATTTTTTTTAAAATGTTCTTTTTTTTTAATCCGGAGGGGGTGGTAGTCTGTTGCCGTCATTTTTGTCGGTTCCAGAAGATGTAAATCTATTTAATACTTTTGATAATCGAAGGGACAGAACTGTATGTTAACTCCCTGACACAGGTTGATTAGGGGTTACCTCCCTTGTGTTTATTCTTTGTGGTTGATCAGTCTTAAGACGGGGGTTAACTGTTCTCAAATCTGTTCTGTCTACGCATGCGCTAGTTTTTAGCGCGAAGGGAGACGACTTCCGTCTGGGAGGGATGAGCTGGTTTTCTGCCGGACGAAGATGTCCGTTGTTTCTTCTCTGCATTATCTGGGGGAAAGATAGTCTTGTGATCTTAGTGATTCTCCCCAGAGTTATTCGGTTCGTCTAGAATGACGACAGGTGTTATTTGTGTATTTCTCGGAATTCTGTCCAAGGTAAAATAACTTAATTATTATGCAAAGTTTGCAGAACATTTTGTATGAACCTGTGAGTAGCGCTCACAGTTCTTGTGATCCAGAGTCCATTATGTGTGCTTGACGTAGCCAATTAGGTCTATTCGTTGAAGTACTTTACAGAAGCACAATGAACGTATATTGATATGAAACCCGCAGGATGGCGGTACGTTTCAGCATGGAAGATAATACATGCCTATGGAAAAAATGTACAGTTGTTTATCAACCATTATAAGGCCCGTCATTACGGCCTATAACTTTGAGCAGAAGAAGAAGTGCCTGGCGGGTGAAGCCAGGTGAAGTCTTGACTTTATTTACAAGTTCACAGACTTCTATATTAAGCAACTATATTTGTTAAAGGACTACCTGACGCGTTCAGTCAGGGGCCCTGAGCTACAGTAGGAAAAAGAATATGTTGTCAAGCCAGCGTTATTAGCATCATACCTACGAGCTATACAAAACTGATGATGTTTGATGTTCCTATTTATTACCACATATGAACAGTTGTTAAAGGACATACCATTGTCGATAACGTCCTTATAGATGAGTGGTCCAAGCTTTGTAATGCCAGATGTTTTGCCAGTCATTTCCAATATATATGATGTCCTTGATTCTCGTCCATTTGACTGTAACTGTTGATGTCACTGTGTTTCGTAAATAAATGGTTGAAAGTTCCAGCAGTTTCTACAATTACTGACTACTGCATGTGAGTGAGTGGGTGTCTTGTTTACCTATCAAAGAGCCTAAACGCATTCGTGTTTCTACACACCCACATCACTTGTCAACCACACAAACTTCGAGTACCTCACATACAAGAAATGTCTGATGTTTGTATGTCAACATGACACCCTGTTAGCGCCTCAACGCCTGATGAGCTAATCACGCATACCAAAGTTGTTTGGCCCAGGTCGGACTGACTACAACAGTACCCAGAAAAGATATTGTTACGTTCCTACATAACATAACGTAAATCCCACCTTAACATTTGTGGTGGCCGTAAATATACGGTAACATTTGTGGTAGGCCAGATCAGTGGGTCTAAAGCTGTCCATTGGACTGATTGAGGACATTATTTGATGATAACACACATTGATGATGAACTACACATTGGAAACTGGACAAGATCATTTATACTGTTCAGCTCATAACAGCAACACACCTTCAACAGTTTGAAACTCGTCGATGACCTTCATTGTGAACGATCACGACTCGTGTTTACATACAAGTTCAGCTGTTGTTGACAAGTCTCATCACCGTAATTGTCAACGGTGCAGCTTCCTCGCATTGCTGTATATTGTCAGACACCATTGTTGACTAAGGCCAGGATTATATCTAAGATAAGTGGTGGTTTGTTTTTTCGGAAACTTTGTACCGTTATATTGTGAATAACTGAGCCTTCTTACAACACACTTTATTAATGCATTCTTTGTTTACATGTTCTTTGTTTACATGTTGTGTTAGTGTGTGTTTCGCGGGCTGGTTGGACAGGTGACTTCGTTAGAAGATACCACGTAACAGAGGTTCTTTCGAGAGCGACTTCTGTAGGGACTGCGCATATTTCCCACAGCGGAAAGTGCGAGCGACGTGTGTTGCTACTTTTCATTTTTTTTTTCTTAGCTGTGACGAGATGTGTTAGTGTCGTTTTCGTTTTTTTTCCATTCTTTGATTTTCGATTTGTTTTGTTTGTATATGTCCGCCTCTCCTTCCTTTCATTTATTTATATACACCCTTTTTGTTTATAACAGTGTTGTTATTTGTTTTGATTTTTCGCAGTTATCATTGTAATTTTTTACAACATTAGATTTAGTTAAGCTTTATTTATCATTTGACTTCTGCGAACGTTTTCGGTTGTTATACATTCTTGTCTTTGTATTGTTATCGTCTACTTGTTCATCATACACAGTCTATATATATATACTTGGTCATGGACTATTATTGTTGATATGATGCACTTTTCAGATAGAGGTTATTTATGATCATATTATTATAAAGAAACAAGGTGATTATACAAGTTTTTGATTAAAAGACTTGTCTCCCACGGAGATTGGGATAGAATAAAGTGAAGTGAGTATACAAGTCTAGGATTACAGACTCGTCTCCCATTGAGGTCGGGATAAGGTAATTTATTCAATTTTTCTGGTGTAATCTCATATTATTAGACAGGATGTCTACATTAGATGTCTTTATTGAGCAAGGGAAATCCCTTGGCAAAACTGGTGAAAAATTGCAAGAGTTTGCACTTGCTCAAAATGCCAAGGCACAGAAGGTTGAAGAGAAAAGGATGCAAATGCAGTTGGACAGAGAAGCTGAAGATAGAAGAATACAGCAACAAAGAGAAGCTGCTGCTGAAGAGATAAAATTTCAAGCTGCTGCTGAAGCTGAAAATAAAAGATTAGACAGAGAAGCTCAAGCTGCTGCTGAAGAGAGGAAATATCAAGCTGCTGCTGAGGAGAGAAAACTTCAAGCTGCTGCTGAGGAGAGAAAACTTCAAGCTGAGGCTGCTGCTGAGGAGAGAAAACTTCAAGCTGCTGCTGAGGAGAGAAAACTTCAAGCTGCTGCTGAGGAGAGAAAACTTCAAGTTGCTGCTGAGGAAAGGAAAGCACAAATGGAACATGAGGAAAAACTATTAGCTTTGGAGTTGGAGAAATTAAAGGTGATGAATATGAGTGCTCCTCAATCAACTTCGGGTAGGATAAAGGAGAATACTTATAAGGTTAAATTACCTCCTTTCAACCCTCTAAAGGACGACATAACCTTCTACCTGGATAGATTTCAATTAACATGCGTAACGCATAAGGTAGATAAGGAACAATATGTCGGACAACTGATGGATTTACTTTCAGGTGAACCATTGAGTACTGTAATGGCAGTAGAGGAGACTGATAGAACTAATTATGATGTTGTCAGGGCAACATTACTTAAGAGATATCAATTAAAAGAAGAAGATTATCGTCTTCGTTTTAAGACAATGCTACTTTATTACTAAGATTCGTCTTACATTCACACGGTGGATTGAGCTGTCTAAAACAGAAAAAACATATGAAGCCCTTATGGACTTATTACTTCGAGATAAAGTTATGTCATCTGTCAATGAGTCTTTCCTTGCTTTTATTCATGAGCGTAAACCTAAAGACATAAAAGACGTGGAAGAATACTGTTGCCAGTATGTAACTGCACATCCCAATGCTACTGTTAGCAATGCTAAGGTTAAAGAAGAATTGCCGGTTGCTTCTGCAGCACCATACGGCCCTAACTTTATGAATAAATTCCAAGGTGCTCAACACAACTTCAATAAGAAGAGCAATCGTAATTATGATCAGAATCAGAGTAACCCATCACATAATGGGTCTTCTTCAAAGAACTGGAGGCGATCTGATAGTCCTCGTTATTTCGGGTCCTATAATTATGGAAACTTGCGGAGGGGTAGTCACTATAGACACTTTCAATGCTATCCTTTGCGGGGGCATCGTAACCAAACAGGTAAACACTATGATCATTTTGGTAATGACAATAGTGATTATGGAAACTGGGATTCGAACCAGAGCGGTGGACAAGGTAGATCAAACTATGATAATTTCAGAGGGAATAATAATCGTGGTAGATCTCAATACAAGAAAAAGAGATCACATCACCAGGGAAACTCTGTACAACAAGAGTCTCATGGTGCTAATAATCAAGTGAACGATAATAAAAATTCTAATGCTGTCACTTGTGCAGCTTTTGACTTTGGGAGAGCATCTAAATGCACCCAATGCTCAACGTTATTTGAACTGACAACGGTAACTACTTTAAGTTGTGGTCACCCAATGCCCGCTCTCCCTGCTGCAATTGCGCATGACGGGAGAGGATCGCTTATCTTGCATAGAGGTCTCGTGGATGGTAACCCAGTCTCATTACTATTTGATTCTGGGTGCACTACTATTGGGGTTAAGCAATCTCTTATAGATCCTCGCTGTGCCACAGGGAAAATAGTTAAATGTGTAACATTTGGTGGCACAGTTGAAAAGTACTCGACCGCTATTATTCACATTGCTACTCCTTTCTTTACGGGAGATGTCCACGCGTGTCTTCTACCTAACCCTATTGCGGATCTTATAATCGGGCGTATTCACGGGGTTAAGGAATGCACCCCGCAACAAATTGCTGCCTGGGAAGAACAGAATATGCAAACAGCCAATGCAGTGGTAACAAGAGCACACGCTCTTGTTCCTAAAACTTCATCTACTGAAGTTAATGAAGTAGTTAGCCAAGATGTACACTTGGAGATTTCGCATGACTCGTTTGTGAAACTACAAGAAAAAGACCCTTCTTTAAAGAAATTCTTTCTTCTCGCTAAAAACGGTGATCCGAATCAGAATACAAATCGCAAATCATATATCACTATGAAGAATGGTATACTAGTGCGTATGGTACAACACTCAGACGCGACTATGCATTCTCAAATTCTCGTGCCCAAAAGTATGAGAGCGTTAATTCTTCAACATGCACACGATTCTCAGTGTGCTGGACACATGGGTTTTTCCCGAACTAAGTCGAGAGTTCTGGAATCTTTTTTTTTGGCCATTTGTCAATAAAGACATACGAATTTATTGCCGGTCTTGCAAAATATGTCAAGAGGTAAAGTCTAGAGGTCCACGGCATGCTGCGCCTATTCAGGCAGCAGACATTCCTATCCGGCCGTTTCAGAAAATGGCCATAGATATCTTTGGCCCTTTTAAGACTAAATCGGCCAGGGGACATCAATTTATCCTTACGTGCGTTGATATGTGCACGCGTTGGCCAGAGGCTATACCTCTTAAGAGCATTTCCACTGCTGATATCGCAGACGCTCTTTGGCTTATATTTTCTCGTTTAGGTTTTCCTGGGGAAATATTGTCAGACCATGGCACACAACTGATAGCAGAGACAATGTCGCAGGTAATGTCTACTCTGCACATTAAGAGATCTCTGAGTAGTATTTATCACCCAATGTCTAATGGGTTAGTTGAGCGTCTTAATAGAACACTCAAGAACTTACTGGGGAAGATAACTGAGGATCATCCTCAGGATTGGGACAGGGTCCTACCCGCGGCTCTCTTTGCCTATAGGGAGGTCCCCAAGGAACATACAGGATTTTCTCCTTTTGAACTTGTCTTTGGCGCGCGACCGCGCGGTCCTATGTCTTTGCTGCATGGTCTTATAACTGCTGATAATATCGACAATGACACACAATCTTCATATGAGTATGTCATTGCTCTCAGAAAAAAAAATATTGAAGCATGCAAGCTAGCAACTTCATCATCCGAATTTGCTAAGGAAAAGGCAAGGCTATTTGCTAATAAGAAGAGACGCCTACGTCAACTTTGTCCTGGAGACAAAGCGTTTGTTTTACTTCTTTCTAGGGAGAACAGACTGCTTATTACATGGAAAGGTCCATATACAATAGTCTCGAAGATTTCCGATGTCGACTATGTTGTCGATGTTGATGGAAGGCATAAAACCTTCCATATAAATATGCTTACGGAATATCATGAGCGACCAGACTATTTGCAGCCTATTTTTCAGGCGACGGACGATTCTCCAGTCCAACAAGGTCATATCTCATCCCTGTCAGTTATACAGGATAAGAAACTACTTTTTCGGATGTTAACCTACCTATTCCTATGATTCCACTTACTTCTACGGAATCATGAAGAAACGTTACTGTTTCTTCTAATTTGTCTTTTGAGGAACAGCGACAAATATCTTCTACGCTACAAGTATTTCAGGATGTCCTTACCGACATTCCTGGACACACACATGTCATTGAGCATGACATTATACTTACTGATCATAATCCGATCAGAGTAAGACCATATCCTATTCCTATTCATTTTCAAGCACAAGTCGAGAAAGAATTGGATGAAATGATACAATTGAAGATAATTGAACCATCCACCTCAGCATACTCTTCGTCCATGGTTATTGTTCGAAAGAAAGACAATAACATACGCCTTTGCATAGATTATCGCAAATTAAACCAAGTTACGAAGTTCGATGCTGAACCTATGCCTTTATTAGAAGATCTACTTATTAGACTTTCTAATTCTCGATTCTTTACTAAGCTTGACTTGTCAAAAGGCTATTGGCAAGTTCCGTTAACTGAACACGCCAAACCTCTCACTGCTTTCTCAACACCTAGGGGTTGGTTTCAGTGGAATTTTATGCCTTTCGGGCTTATGAACGCCCCGGCTACTTTCGTACGCATGATGCGTCGAATTCTCTCATATCGTTCAGATGTCATTGCATACTTAGATGACATCTGTCTTTTCAGTAATACTTGGGAAGATGACTATTTGGGGTTAAATGAATTACTGTCAACTCTACACGAGCATAATTTGACTGCAAAACCCTCTAAAGCCTTTGTTAGGTTTAGCGAAATTTCTTTCCTGGGTCATCGAGTTGGTCATGGTCTATTGAAGACAGAGGACCAAAACATTTCTAAGATATTAAATATCTCTGTGCCCAAAACAAAGAAACAAGTACGTAGTCTTTTGGGATTAATACAATTCTACGGAAGATTCATTAAGAATCTATCCTCTATCATGGCACCACTCTCAACCCTATTGAAGAAAGGGTCTCCTAACATGGTGCGCTGGACTCAAGAATGTCAAGCTTCATTGGATCAGATTAAGAATTTGTTCTCATCCCCACCTATCTTAAGGCTACCTATTGCTGATAAGACTTTTGTTCTTCGTAGTGACGCCTCATCCACAGGGATCGGAGCGGCACTAATGCAAGAGTATTCAGGAACTCTGCATCCTGCAATGTATATTTCTAGGAAACTGAATGCGGCAGAAAGGAATTACTCGGTTTTAGACCGTGAGTTGTTGGCTATGGTTTGGTCAATCCTTAAGTTACAAAGATTCCTTCTTGGTGCGCATTTCATTCTGGAAACAGACCAAAATGCTCTTACAGCTATTCAGTGTAAGAATTTGAAGAGCTCGAGATCTACTCGATATGCTATTGCTCTTCAACCTTTTCATTTCACGGTGCGAGCTATCCGTGGTCTGGATAATGTGATGGCAGACATACTGTCTAGATGCCCACATGAGTCCACTTAAGTCTTGTGTCCTAGTTTTTCCTGATACACTGCTAGACATATGTCTCTTCACTATACCTATATATATATATTAACACATTTGTTGTCAACTTAGAGTGGTAAATTAATTGTTTTCTTTCTCTATTACCATCTTTAGTGTAATGGAGAAGGTTGAGTTGACATAATATAAAGGTCGAAAAAAATTAATGCGGCCACATGTAACATGTATTAGTAATTATAGTACATTATAGCATGTTGCTAATTGTGTTATTTATACTGTTCTCAGCGCAAACTAGTACCAGGTACGGAGTGTTTTGAGAATCATGACGATGCTGCTTACATGATCTACGACATACAGAATTGATTTATACTTGGTGGATGCCATCTTCTATTTGTTAGAGTATACGCTTGAATTGTCATATGTTTATAGAATAACTTTACAAATTTTGATTATGTCCATCCATTAGATGATAGTCATTATATAACATGATACTTTTATAGATTTATATGTTTGTATGACTTTGCAAGATATGTTATCATCACTATAACATTGCCATTTTTTTAATATGTATGTGATTTTTGTTAGCATCGCCAGATATGTATTTGATGGTACCTTCCGGATATATTTTACTTGGAGAAAATATTTTCTCTTATTTTGTGAGGTGAACTTTTGTTCTCACTAGACACGCTATTGTGCGTTGATTGGGTCTGACATTATGTCATTATATTTATTGATCCTTTCATCAGCGCATCATTCATGCGTTATGAGCTTGTTGCATCTCGCTCATTGATGTATTTTTTTTAAAATGTTCTTTTTTTTTAATCCGGAGGGGGTGGTAGTCTGTTGCCGTCATTTTTGTCGGTTCCAGAAGATGTAAATCTATTTAATACTTTTGATAATCGAAGGGACAGAACTGTATGTTAACTCCCTGACACAGGTTGATTAGGGGTTACCTCCCCTGTGTTTATTCTTTGTGGTTGATCAGTCTTAAGACGGGGGTTAACTGTTCTCAAATCTGTTCTGTCTACGCATGCGCTAGTTTTTAGCGCGAAGGGAGACGACTTCCGTCTGGGAGGGATGAGCTGGTTTTCTGCCGGACGAAGATGTCCGTTGTTTCTTCTCTGCATTATCTGGGGGAAAGATAGTCTTGTGATCTTAGTGATTCTCCCCAGAGTTATTCGGTTCGTCTAGAATGACGACAGGTGTTATTTGTGTATTTCTCGGAATTCTGTCCAAGGTAAAATAACTTAATTATTATGCAAAGTTGGCAGAACATTTTGTATGAACCTGTGAGTAGCGCTCACAGTTCTTGTGATCCAGAGTCCATTATGTGTGCTTGACGTAGCCAATTAGGTCTATTCGTTGAAGTACTTTACAGAAGCACAATGAACGTATATTGATATGAAACCCGCAGGATGGCGGTACGTTTCAGCATGGAAGATAATACATGCCTATGGAAAAAATGTACAGTTGTTTATCAACCATTATAAGGCCCGTCATTACGGCCTATAACTTTGAGCAGAAGAAGAAGTGCCTGGCGGGTGAAGCCAGGTGAAGTCTTGACTTTATTTACAAGTTTACAGACTTCTATATTAAGCAACTATATTTGTTAAAGGACTACCTGACGCGTTCAGTCAGGGGCCCTGAGCTACAGTAGGAAAAAGAATATGTTGTCAAGCCAGCGTTATTAGCATCATACCTACGAGCTATACAAAACTGATGATGTTTGATGTTCCTATTTATTACCACATATGAACAGTTGTTAAAGGACAGACCATTGTCGATAACGTCCTTATAGATGAGTGGTCCAAGCTTTGTAATGCCAGATGTTTTGCCAGTCATTTCCAATATATATGATGTCCTTGATTCTCGTCCATTTGACTGTAACTGTTGATGTCACTGTGTTTCGTAAATAAATGGTTGAAAGTTCCAGCAGTTTCTACAATTACTGAATACTGCATGTGAGTGAGTGGGTGCCTTGTTTACCTATCAAAGAGCCTAAACGCATTCGTGTTTCTACACACCCACATCACTTGTCAACCACACAAACTTCGAGTACCTCACATACAAGAAATGTCTGATGTTTGTATGTCAACATGACACCCTGTTAGCGCCTCAACGCCCGGTGAGCTAATCTTACTTACTTAGTCGTTCCCCTTCTACCATGAGGTGTAGAGGTTTGGAAGAGAGAGCGCCAGACCATTCTATCAGCTGTCTTCTTCCTGGCCTGGTTCCATTCTTGTCCTCGGTCCTTCAAAGATTGTCTAATGTTGTCCTCCCAGCGAACTCTGGGTCGTCCTGGAGGTCTGGATCCCTGGCTCTTTGTTTCCCATGCTTGTCGTGGTAGCCGATCTTCTCCCATTCTGCAGACATGGCCAAACCATCTTAGTTGTGACTGTTCTATTTGGGTCTGCAGCGGATGGGATTTCAGGCCTTGACGTATCGTCTGGTTGCGGACCATGTCTCTTCTTGTTACTTCAACCACTTTCCTCAGATACCTCATTTCTGAGGTTTGGATCTGGCTTTTGTGGGTTGTAGTCATTGCCCACGACTCGCATCCATATGTCAAAACTGGGACATAGGTGGAGCAGTATACAGCCATCTTCGTTTTCTTACCAACCTCTTTCTTGCTGAGGAATCCACGATTTATGGCCTGAAAAAGTCTCCCAGCCGCTGCTTTTCGAGTGGCCAACTCTTCTTTGATGCCTCCCTTTCGGTCTATAATAGCTCCGAGATATTTAAAGTGGTCGACCTGCTCCAGGACCTGTTCTCCCAACTTAATCTGATGTTTTCTTTCTTCTCGTGATATCACCATGGATTTTGTTTTAGAGCTGCTTATGACCATCCCTCTCTTCTCCAGCTCTTCCTTCCAGACTTGCAGGTTGGATTGGAGATGTGCCTCTGATTTAGCAATCAGGGCAACATCATCAGCAAATGCCAGCTCCGAAATATAGACCTGTCTCATCTTCCAGTACCCCACTGAATACTTTCTTGTTCTCTCCTTACATGCCTTGATGACATCGTCCATAAGGAGTATGAAGAGGTAAGGTGATAGGATATCACCTTGTCTTACACCACTGGTGGTCCTGAACTCTTCTGACTTATGGTTTGCTGTCCTCACATAATTTCTGCAAGACTTGTAGAAGCTCTGTATAGCATGAATCAGAGGTGCTGGAATATTCTTCCTTGCCAAACAGTCCCAAAGTTTGCTACAGGGGACCCTGTCAAACGCCTTTTCCAGATCTATGAAACAAAGATGGATCTCACTCTTATACTCAAGGGCCTTTTCACTCAGCTGTCTGAGTGTGAAGATTAGGTCTTGAGTACTTCGGTTTGCTCGGAATCAGCACTGGACCTCATCCAATTGTGGCTCAGCTAGGCGTCGGAGTCTCTGCTCTAGGATTCTAGAGTAGATTTTACCAGGGACACTGAGAAGGGATATGCCTCTATGGTTTCCACATTGTCGATTGTCACCCTTTTTGAAAATTGGTGTTATGATGGCAATCTCCCAATCCTTTGGTATGGTCTTGTTGCACCATGCTGCCTGTAGGACCTTTAAGAGTAATAGGTCGCCTGATGCTCCCATGTACTTAACCATTTCTGGTGTTATACCATCATGCCCTGCTGCTTTGCCCATCTTGATTTTCTCTAGTGCTGCCCTCAGTTCTTCCATCTTTATGTCATCTTCACCATCATTGGTTTTCTCTTCTGTGCTAGTGGTTATCATTTCTGTTGCTTCACCATGCTCACCATCCAGGAGTTCTGAGAAATATTCTTTCCATCTTTCCATTACTTCCTTCGGGGCAGTAAGCAATTTGCCTTGCTTGTCCTTTATAAATTTGAGAGGGCATTGTTTTTCCTTCCTCATGTTCTTCAGGGTCTTATAGAACAATTTCTGGTTTTCTTGTGCATCTTTTTCTAGCTTTTCTCCAAATTCTTCCCAGGACTTCTGTTTTGCTGCTAGCACTTTGTTCTTTGCTTCTGTTCTGAGTATCACATATTCTCTATATCTTTCCATTTGTCCTGTTGTGTTTTTAGCTCCTAAGTATTGTTTCCATGCCATTTTCTTCTCTCTTATTTTCTCTTTGACTTCCTCTGTCCACCAAGGTGTCCTCTTTCTCTGGTTCCCGAGTCGGACTTCACCGCATGCTTCTGCAGCAGCTGTCTTTATGATATCCTTGAATTTATTCCAGAGGGTTTCCAAGTCATCAGGTCGTTCTTCTGTGTTGCTCACTGCTGTAGCAATAAGCCCCTGATATCTGGTCTTAATTTCTGGCTCTCTCAGCTTGTAGGTCCTAATGTTTATTTCTCCTGCTCGTTTACTTGGTTTCTTGCGTGATGTTGGGCAGTTCCTAGGCTGAGCAACTCTTTCAGTTGTTCGTTTGATTGTTAGCAGGTAGTGATCACTTCCAATCTCTGGCCCCCTCCAGACTCTTGCATCTCGGACATATTTGAATGAGCTTCTCCGAACAATGGCATAGTCGATCACTGACTTCTCATTCTTGGTTGGTTCACATCTAGTGTATGCATGTATGCGCTTATGGGGGAACTTTGTGTTTGTAATGATCAGATTCTGCTCACTGCAGAATCTAAGGAGTCGCTTTCCATTGTCATTGAGAGTATCTTCGCCATATCTTCCGATAACTCCACCCCATCTAGCATGGTCATTTCCAACTCTGGCATTAAAATCTCCGAGCATGATAACTTCATCTAGGCAGTCATCCACTGTCCTTTGAAGCAGCTCGAAGAATTCCTCCTTGACCTCTGCTCTCTCATCCTCATTTGGCCCATACACTATGACCAGGTTGACGATGGTTTCTCCTTCTTTTAGTTTTACAACCATAATGCGCTCCGAGACAAAGTTCCATCCCTTGATACTATCTTTTTGATTTTGGGCCACAATGCAACCCACGCCCCCTTTAGCTCTTTCAGATATGGGTACACCACTGTAGAGCAACGTGTTGCCATCGAGATCCATGACTCCTTGTCCTTTTTTCTTCGTTTCCGTTATAGCCAGGATTTCTAGTTTTGCTTTCCTCATCTCTTTCACCAGCTCCTCTTCCTTCCCATTTATACTTCTTGTGTTCCAAGTTCCATAAGTCGTAGTCCGTAGTCCGTTCCAGTTCGTCGCCTTTAGAATCAGTCCGGTTTTCTCTCTTGTATTTCTCGTAATCATAGTTTAAGACAAACAGGTGATCGGCCGGTGAGCTAATCACGCATACCAAAGCTGTTTGGCCCAGGTCGGACTGACTACAACAGTACACAGAAAAGATATTGTTACGTTCCTACATAACATAACGTAAATCCCACCTTAACATTTGTGGTGGCCGTAAATATACGGAAACAAACGTCCTTGCTTCCCTCTTTCATTCCTTCCTCTTAGTCTCTGTTTCTTCTCCCTATATATAGGCCTCTGCTGGCTTAGCCTAACTGGCTTGAGAACCGTTGTAAACTTTTTATTTTGACTGTCGCTGAACTCTCACTCTGAGTTCTAAATACTAGTTTTATCTTCTATAAGGACTGTGTGATCGCTTTGGGTATCTTGCACTAAGACTGGCCCGCTACGGTTGATTATTTCTACCAAAATGTCTGTACTTCACAAGTGTATCAGCTACTACAGTTTATGCATACCTGCTTGGTCTTGAAACTTGGAAAAAATATCTTGCACACTTCTTGAAAATACAAGTAAACTGTTCTAAAATGCATCAAGCGGCAATTTGCTATCATGATGTCATTTTGAGCGCCCAGAGAGCTCGACAACAGTGCAATCTTTTGTGGACATAAAAGGCAACCAAACTATGGCATGCTGTCTTAATCACTCCGCGAAAATAGCTCACCTAACTGTACTTTAACACATGGGAGAATACACATTCCCATCTTACGCCTATCGCGTCTGAATCTGAACTGACTACTTATTTTACCCGATTTACCATTACCCTTCATAAACCCTACAACTCAAGCTTTGACACGGAACCGTTCACTTCAAAACCCGTGCATCTTGCTCTGTTCACATTATTCCTTTGCAAAAATAACTCACCACAAATTCCTAAGGGACATAATAACAATTTGTCTCCCTTCGCTTCATAAATCTATACTCCATCTATTCTTCTCCCCTTACGTCATTTTATAAAGCGTATGCAAATTTTTAAAACCATATCTACAACTTTCCGAATACCTCAGACCTAAGGGTCTTTTATATTTGGACATGCGCCCTAATATAACCGACTAGGTTGAACGGGACGAGCCTCGCCAAAACGAGGCGAAACTTTATAGATTAAAAAAAAAAAAAAACGTAACTTATACATGATGATGAATCTCCGTCGACCTGCAATAATAGCTATAACTAAAAAAAAAAAACGTAACTTATACATGATGATGAATCTCCGTCCGTCGACCTGCAATAATAGCTATAACTTAAAAAAAAAAAAAAAAAAAAAAAAAAAAAAGATAGTTGTAACTGAATACAGACTAAAATACCGTAAAAACATCATAATTAGTATTACCTTTCAGTTCCATCAGGTGCATAGGCCTTCACAAATCCCTGCCAAGCCTTCCAGTCATGTGTTATCTCATGATCAGATTACCCCCATTTGTAACGCTCTCAACTGTTTCCTATCATCAACAATCCTTCTTCTACGTACACTTTCAGGCGTCAACTTGAATACGTTTAAAGAAAACGGTGGTCAGTCTGTGGGTGTTGATATCTCCATAGTCAGTCTGTGGGTGTTGATATCTCCATAGTCAGTCTGTGGGTGTTGATATCTCCATAGTCAGTCTGTGGGTGTTGATATCTCCATAGTCAGTCTGTGGGTGTTGATATCTCCATAGTCAGTCTGTGGGTGTTGATATCTCCATAGATCAGTCTGTGGGTGTTGATCTCTCCATAGTCAGTCTGTGGGTGTTGATATCTCCATA
The DNA here is from genome assembly GCA_024509875.1 of Oreohelix idahoensis. NCBI lineage: Eukaryota > Metazoa > Mollusca > Gastropoda > Stylommatophora > Oreohelicidae > Oreohelix > Oreohelix idahoensis. Next base: position 436,635 of record JAMPIV010021671.1, on the reverse strand, counting down.
GTCAGTCTGTGGGTGTTGATATCTCCATAGTCAGTCTGTGGGTGTTGATATCTCCATAGTCAGTCTGTGGGTGTTGATATCTCCATAGTCAGTCTGTGGGTGTTGATATCTCCATAGTCAGTCTGTGGGTGTTGATATCTCCATAGTCAGTCTGTGGGTGTTGATATCTCCATAGTCAGTCTGTGCTTGTTAACAGATGGTATATCAAATCTGGTATGGTCGAAGATTACCACTTGTTCAGTTCTGTTAAGCTGGTAATATGCATTGTTCATTTAGTGGCCTGGATGCTCTGCTTCCCACTTGTTTCTATATCTGCTTCTGATAAAATTATTGGTCCCTTCATAAGTTATGCTTGTAGCTGAGGTAGCTTTTGACTTCGCTAACAATCTTTCAGGGATCTTGCAATGTGATGAGATCTATTGTATCCCAACTCTAGATCCACTTTTCTTTTATTTCGTCTCCTTAGCTTTGCACTTTTAATTACTGTACTTAGTCTTCCTGTCGGATTTTTAAACGGCTAATTAACATATCTAGATAGTTTTTCAGATTAAAGTTTGTAGATTTCCCACGCGGTGTGGTGTGACTTATTTGACAGGTTCTTTCTCTCTCACACACACAAACATATGCACACAAGCGTGCACGCGTACACACTAGCATATGTTAACATACACACACGCTTATAAACACTAGCAGCGTGGTTCTTGGATAGTAAATTAAAAAGTACTCAGCTTAGTTTACTTCAGTGCTTCCCAAACTTTTTCGGGTCACCTCCCGTTGGCTCCCAAAGCACATCCCCAGCGCCCCCTCAATTTCCCTGCATTACATTAAAAAAAAAAAAAACTATAAAGAGTGCAAGATAAAAGTCTCCACTACCTATCTCTCCTATATCGTCCCCGACTCATTGATGTTCTCTCAAAATAACCACCTTTTTTCCACTAAAACTGCTACGCAATATTTAAATAGGCAATTGCAACTAATTATCAAATATTCCCTGTTCGGTGGTTCCCCTTGACAAGCTTCCCGTACACCCTGGTATGCGTACCCCAGGTTAGAAACCTCCGCCGTGAGGTATAAGAGAAAATGGGACGAGCGACGTTAGGGAGGAGCGATTGGTTAGGGTTTATTCAGGCTAAGTTCTCCTTTTAAGCGCTCACGTCAGGGCCCTGTATAACCAAACCGCGTTTACATGTAAGAGTTATATTCAGGATGATGATATGAAACTCTATCTTCTTTGATCCATAACCGCCAGTCGTCAAAGCAGTCAGTGGCCATCACGCCTGGTGGCGTCTTGTAGGGCAGCAACAAATTGATTCCACTTTGCTCGGTCGGCGGCCATCCTTTGTACAGTGCCCCAACTCTGGTTCATTCTTTGCATCTCGGCTTCCACAGTTCTCCGCCACGTTGTTTTTGGTCGGGCTCTCTTTCGCTTTCCCTTGGGGGTCCACAGCATAGCTGTTCTTGTGATGGTATCAGGGTACCTTCTGAGGACGTGGCCAACCCAACTCCAGCGTCTGCCAGCTATGATGGTGTGCATGTCTTCCTGGTTACTCCGAATAAGTAGTTCTTGGTTACTGATGGAGTTTGGCCAAAAGATTCGGAGAATTTTCCTTAGGCAGATTGTGTGGAAGGAGGACAGTTTCGATATTTCCTTCTCTGTTACTCTCCAGCATTCCGCACTATAGAGAAGCACAGAAAGTACACAGCTCTCATAGAGTCTTAATTTGGTGTTTGTGCTGTACTAGGAAGACTTCCAAATGATAAAACTCTATACAGAGCGATTAAAATTGCTGAGTTTAACCTGTCAAATCCTCAACCATCTGCATACTACTGAACGCCCCCCCCCCCTTTGCCGCCGCATTTTCCTTTATCGCCCCCTTTGATCCCCCAAACGCCCCAACGGGGGAGGTACCGCCCCCTTGTGGGAACCACTGGTTTACTTGCACGCTGTTCTAATATTTTAACAGACTGATGGTAAGTTATGTTTCAAATGGAAATGGCTAATATCTAGACGTGTTGCTTTCAGGTTCAGAACTATTGCGCCATATTAATACGTTGTTTAGCATTGACGTCGAACGCATAAAAAGACTGCACTTATATGAAGCCTGGTTCAATCCAATACAGGGCAGCACTTGTGTGGGGGAAAAAACCTGTGGACACCAATACAGGACAGCACTTCTTTTTTTGGGGGGGGGGGGGGGCATGTGGACCCCAATACAGGACAGCATTTTTTATGAGTAAACTGGTTGAACCCAATACACAACTGTAATCTTATAAGAAGGCTTTTGGATATTTTAAACAGAAATTGCAGCCGTCGAGACTTGCCACAAAGCGTTATCCAATAGAATTAAACAATAGTTAACCCAACCACTGCTAGTTTCAGTTATTCTTAACTTTTAAACCCAGTTATACGACTTCATAGATGCAACAAGGATCAGTCTTTGCGCGAGGCTACATAACCATGCAAACATTCCCACCTTCCATCCCTTTGCCCTCTGAACTGATGTTTTCCCCTCTTCAAATTAAGATAAAGTAAGATCTTGGTGACGAAATCCTCCCTTCTCTTAAACAAACAATAACATAAATCGGTGCCCTTTTCGACCACCTGGCTGAAGTACTATTATCATGCACTTACCGCTGTGAAGGACACCTATGTAGGATGGAAAATTCCAACACATCAAGAGGAAAATGACAAGAGTGAATGTAAATTTATTCGAATTATGCGATAACACGATATACTGGCGCAGGTGAATTATATTCTGACAACAAAATAGTTTATTCCGCAGGAAATAAACATGAAAGACGTGTAGACATAATTGTAGACGCAGAAAAAGTAAGGGTTTTGGACAAAATCAAATGGAGTAACATGCATACTACTGCATGTTAATTTTATACAAATTTACGCCAACCGTGGATGAGAATGATGCTCAGCGGCGTAGCTATAATATGTGCGGGGGCCCCCGGGAACTAATTATGTGGACCCCCTTCTTATAAAATGGGGTCAACAACTATAATCAATAAAGGTGTACTTTCTTTTGTTTTTCACATGTTTTATTTATCTTTTTCTTCTCAATTTCTCTCCTTTCTGTTTTTGTACGTCTGTCCCTGATGAAGGCCTTGTGGCCGCAACGTAGATTTTTTCCCTCATCTTTTGTCCTAGTCAGACGTATTACCCCCACCCCCCCCCCTTTTCCACCTAATCACTATACAGCAAATCTGTAAAAAGAATCTAACTACTTATTTCATCATCATCATAAGGAGTATAATAAATGTTTGCCATGTCCTCATGTACTGTGGCATCCGCCCAAAATCTTTCCATGTCCTCACTTTCTGTCTCCAGAAACTGGGGCATGCTGTGACTTTAACATGGGAACAAAGAAAATTGTTGTTGTTATTACTTAACCAGGGCTGCTGAGCTTCTTGCACCTTTGAAGCCAATAGCAAGTTGAAGATTTCATTGTATTATCTACACCAAAGCTTTTTAACCAGGAGTGCATGCAACCCCCCCACCTTGGGGGTGCTAGACTTACCTTCCGGGACTTCGAGACATGCCAGATATTTAGAACATGAATCATCATAAACAATATATGATACACAGAACTTAAATGTATTTGTACAAAATAGAACATTGACAACGTGAATTAGATACCGAACCTTAGTCACATTCTGTAAATAACATTTTCTCAAAATAAACGTTTATCTCATTTAAGCATTTATGGCATGTTTTGTGAACTAAAAGATAAAGGGGTGTGAGACTTCTTAAGATACTTTAAAGGTGTGCGAGACTTCTTAAGATGATGTAAAGGGGTACAATGCTTCTTAAGATGCTGTAAAGGGTACGATGCTTCTTAAGATGCTGCTAATGGGTGTGATACTTCTTAAGATGCTGCAAAGGGGTGCGATGCTTCTTAAGATGCTGTAAAGGGGTGCAGGGCCTCTTAAGATGCTGTAAAGTGGTGCGGGACCTCTAACAGGTTAATAAACTCTGATCTACACTGTAGATTAAGAATATTCATGTGGCTTTTCTGCCATTCCGAAAAGGGCTGAGTTGAAGTCATGTGCTCCAGTGTCGTGCTTAGATAGGTTTTAAGTTACGTAAGGTCACGCCTGAGTATAGGAGATGGTGATAATACGTGAAAAGTAAGGTGTAAGAAATAGATTTTCACGAGTGAATAGTTAAGGAGAAGATCTGCCTCTGGACTGAGTAGTTTTTATAGTCATAGTCCAGCCTATCTGTACGACCATAATTTAGTAACAGACAATCTTGCACCCCCTTATATTGAGAAATATAAGTTTACTATACACACACACACACAGCTATGTGACACCAAGACACACAAACGTGAAAAACTGGGTAAATTGGTATGAGTATGGGTCTGACCAACACACACAAAGTTCTTTTGTTGTTTATTATCATTAAACTTTACAACATCGAATATCTAAAAGAGAAAGATCAGAAACATCAGAATTACATGCATAGAAAATATAACAGAATGCCTATGCCCTTCCCTCGTTGAGAAGATAAGAACCCAACCAATTTAATAAATCCAAAGGTCAAAAGGTTAGCAATAGGTTACAGTATACAGACAGTAAAGAAAGAACACAGTTGCCACAAAGCGTTATCCAATAGAATTAAACAATAGTTAACCAGAATGTATATGATACAGGGTTTCCTGTAATAAAGAAGAATATTTCTCTCTCTCTCTATCTCTTTCATACGTGGCCACACACACAATCTCGCTTCTTACCCTATTCTTTGTGAGACAATCTGTTGGACGTAAAAAAAATCCCTAAATATATGTAAGGTCCAGAGTAATTATTGTCCGAATTGGACCCCAGTCCCTCCTTTCAATAATTAAATTTTATAAGGGGAACGCCTAATTTGGTGGTTGATTTCCTAGATACACAATGTCACCTTGGATAGTTAAAGCCGAGACTCTCTGAGATCTGGTGTTCACCGTAAACAGCAGGAAACATCTGATTGCTAAAAACTGTTAACTATTGTTACTTAATGATGATGATGGTAAATCCTATCGGCTGGCTCTGGTGAGTGCCGATTCTGAAATAGCGTAACTCTTCTGGATAGATATCCTCTTGGAAAACGACTATCAGAGGTCGGGAGAACAGTTATTGTTATTTCACCACAATAGGCTGATAAAAATGCAAGAAAATATATCTGGGTATTTTGTAAGTGCAGTTTAAAATGTACTATTAAAATGTTCGTTCGTCTCTGTGGCCCGGCCTGTTCACAACTGAAACTTGGAGACGCGTCAGCCAACAGAAGATAACTTTAATCCAATCAGTAAAAATGGAGACAAGGCCCAAGATATAGCCACATAAAAAACCGCTGGTCGCCGTTGATCAGGTTGCCTAAAGGATATAGGAAAATTATGAAAAAAAAAAACACTGTTAATGATATCTACATATATATACACGGAAGGGGACGAGATATCTCTCATCCTCTCAGTCAGTCCAGATTAAAGTTAAAAGGCGCACGTTATGTCTAGTCTATCCTGTCTGGTCAGTTATTATTTAATTATTTCTATACGCGCACTTTAACAAATATCGCTTGTCATTAATAACTATTAGATTGTCGGCATCTGTTTGTTAAGTCGCATGATATTTAAACAACCGTCACTTACAAAATTACACAAATGAAATAAACGCGAAATCTTTTCTGTCACTTATCAGTCGCCTAGTGTATTAATTAGACAACTAAACCGTCTCTTACTGTGTGATAGCGGGTGATTAAATTTACATTACAACTGAAACATCTGGAATAAAAATAGCTACGCGTTATTTAATTTGCTAGTCTTTCAAAGCCTAGAAAATCACAGTGAATTTAAGATGCTAAAACTTTTAACACTTTTAATACGCTTAAGCACAAATTTATATATTACCAGAAATCCAGAAAGAAACACCACGATCTATTAACACATCTATTTCCAGTAGTTCTAGATAACGTGTTTAGACTCTCCGAAAAAAAATCTGAGCGACAACTGATAATGATTTGAGAAAGACGCAGTTTATAGAGGATTATGTTGTTATGATCTCTGGAAGATGTGAATTATCAGACTCTGCTTCCCATCAGAGAAATCTGAAACTACGTTTCCTCGATCAAGGGTTTAACGGTCGCTTCTGCCGGCCGCTGCTGAACGACAACAAAGCTTAACCCGTGTAGCGGGCTCCCGTCTGAGAATTTCCCTGTTTCTCGAGATCAAAGAGATATCTTTCCCTGAATATAAGAACATCACAGGATTTACTCCCCTTATAGAGAATCTTCAAATGCCGTTACCTTCCACGTGTTTCCCACGCGCAATCTGCTCGTCATCGTAATACTGACAGCTTCGCTCGCTTGAGAAACTTGCGTAAACGAACGTGGTTCGCCCCCTGCTATGAATGACAGGTTGCGAAGGTTGGTAAACAAGCTCGTTTGATATGGTCAAGTAAAAAGAGGCGTGTATTACAAGGCAGAGAAATGCGTGACTTTGTAAGCGAATCTTAAAACTGCGCTGAGGTCATGAAAGGCTGTCAAGGATACAGAAGCATCATTTTCATTTATACGTCAGTTCCAGTTTCTCCAGCTTGGCTTGCATTTAAAGGATCATCACATCTGGTCGCAAGCTACAAGTGGGTGGCATACTGTGCATTCCCGCAATCCAAGTGTGCTCTCCAAATATGCAGAGCTAAACTATTGTGCTCTGATTCTGGGCTCTCCTTAATAAACGTCTCGTTCTACACAGAGCCACTTCTCAGCTCCCCATGCCTACCACAGTAAGATCCTCCTGCATGCAGGCAACCAGGTAAAAGACAGAGTTATGTCTGGGGCTCAAGTGAATCCTCCTAGTTTAGTGTGCAATGCTTGGTTCTGTCGAAGAATGAAATATACCGTGGAATCGCCTAGTAGTGTTTCTGAAATAGCGTCCAATCAGATTCGCGCATTTTGTGCAAGCTCGCCGACAGTTCGTTGCCTAACTTACACTGGAAATATGGCAGCGAAAGAATTTGTGTTAGGACTGCATCGTTTCAGTAGAAGTATAACAAAACTGATGTAGCAAGTAAGTGTGTCAAGTTGTTAGCAAAGGTTCACTTTTGCAAAGCATAGCTGAACAGATTTGAAAAAAAAAACTATATTTGGAAAGAAAGCTACACTTCTGCTTGATAAAAAGAGATAAGGATGGACACGATGGATGGTGTAGGAGATTAGCATGACGAAGAACCGTGGGGAATGAAAAGCACAGATGACCAAAATGTACCAGTTCTGCAAAATAAAATCTCATACCTAGTCCTGGTTATGTTACAGTTCTAACTTATGCCGGATACAAGGCTATTTAAACCGCGCTACATTTGAATGTGGACACACACAAAATCAGTTTTTGCACGACAGACAGAGGAAAGAGCTAGTCACGACTTCTTTCACGATTTTTGTGGTGCGGCAGCCTGCCTTGACTAAGTCAATTGTCCAGTTGGGTAATTTCTGAGGCTAGAGGGTAAGTTGGATTATTGTAAATACATTTGTATATATAATGCAAATATGTGTTTCAGGTTATTCAAGATATGATATTGTGTAATTACATGATTAAATGATTCCATGGATGAAATTGTAAAGACATGTGTTGATGAATGGAAGGAAGGAAATCAAACCAGATACTAACAGTTGGTGTAATCATTAAGGATCACTCTACAAGTAATAGACGTTGACAGTGTTGTGAAGTGTTTTGTTTTCACAACACGTCCTTCCGTGGAACTCTGACGAAACCGCGCGCCATACTTTAGGACAGTATATCCTTGGCGAACCAATCAGAAGGTACCTTATGCAGTGTTTGCAAATAACGTACTAGCCTAACAATGGAGTCTCGAAATCTGTGTAACAGGGTTTCAGTAGGAATTTAACTACAGCTTTAGGAAAGAAGTACCACCTGGAAGAGATCACCAATACGATATTGGAGATGTTGCTCTGCACGTTTGTGCAGAGACTTTCACGACCAGTAGTATATTAAGAGAGAAATCTCTGGTTGAATGCATCGAGGCCTTAGGTTAGTCCATAATGTTTTCTGTTTAAAGTATGTATAGAATAAAATGCACCTAGGACAGTAAAAGACTATTAGCTAGGACGATGTAGAATAATACAAAGAGTATTTTAAGCTTTAGATGAAGAAAATCGCTCCAGTAATAACGTAGATACATAAAATCTTAGTTTTCCTGATTTGCACATTTAGGCAGATTTTACAAACATTTTTGGGATGCAAATACTAGCGAGCAGGGAAACCCATCGGACGCCCGACCTCGCACTATAAATAAACTCGTATTCTGAAGAAAATAGGCCAGTCATATTTTTTAAAATCACAGCGAGCGCAAAAAGTGTTAGTGCATAGTGCCTTGCCTTCTGTATCTGAGAGCAGACCAGTTTAACAATTAACAGCTCGAGTGTATGTGCCTGAGGGTAATAAAGAATGTATATATATATATATATATATATATATATATATATATATATATATATATATATATATATATATGTATATATATATATATATATATATATATATATATATATATATATATATATATATATATAGTTTAAATAATTGGTCAATTTGAACGTGTGTAGAATGTGTTAGAAAACTACGGTGTGTTGCTGGCGGACTTACAGGCATGTGTATAATTCTGGAGGCAAAAGCTAACCTTGTGAAATGTTTAAAATAATGGAGAATGATGGCCAAAGTGTGTCTGTAGGTTTAAAAAAAAAGCATTTAAAGAATTATTTCTTGATAGAATGACACACTCACCAGGAACGTAAGGAAGAATGAAAGCGATTGTTTTACTGGATTGTTTAAGTTATTACTTAGTATTTTATACTAGACCAAATCATTGTATGGAGGCGGATCATGGACAAATGGCTCTAACTAAGGATTTAGAGGAAAATTGTAGTCACAGTGAACTGGATGAGATTATTACTGGTATAAATTGTCCTGTGCATCTGCTAGCACACTGTCTGAAACTGTCTATCATCCCCATCTTTTGTAACCGTGGGATTGTGATGGACCATATAGGGGTTACATTTATTTTGTTTCAGGTTTTATCCTGTTAACCTAACTGCTCATAAAAGCCAGCCACTAATGAAGGCACTAATGGTGCAAGCGCCTTTGAAGTTCAGAAGGTCAGTTACCAAAGTGTCTACTGCCTGGAGGTATCTCAAATAACATTCCTGCCAGGAGACAAGTGGAACCAGATTCATTCCAAAAGATGAGTCAGAAACCAAGACAACTGTAGAGTGTCCAAATCCCACCACAATGATAGACAAAATTACTTATGATGACAAATGTGGGCCTAGATTTATCCAGTGATAGCTTCACATTCAAGTGACAAGAGTAATAAACTTGTTAGTATTATATAATGTTCTTCCCGCGGAGATAATTAACTTAAGTGATAACCTTCAACAAGTTTAATGTCTTTTGAGACTTTTGATTATTTTCCAATGCTTTATTGAATTAAGGTTGTAATTAAATTTGATTTTATTTCAAGCTTTTCAAACAGAAAAGAGAAACTGTATAAATAAATTGTAAATATTTACCAGCAGACTTACTTATTTAAGTTGAGTTCAAGTTCTTGTTGGCAGATAATTTAGTTAATCCCCTAGCAGAGTCAATAATAATAATAATATAATCAAAGGAGGATTTTGAGAGGGAGCCTATAGGAATCTAGGAACATATAATACCATCTTACCTAGAAACTTATACAGCTTAATCCTACCTTTGATGTTGATACACCCTTATTCTTTTCAGAAAAAGGGGGTATTACGTTTAAGACCTGACTCTTATCTGGCACTATCCTGGCGTCACCTGATACAACTTTGGGTCCAGGATATCTCATAATTTCAAATAACATCTACCTTCTCGCGACAGACAGGAAGAAGTGGAAAGGACTAAGTAAGCCTATCTTGAATGTAAATAATAATGTATTATAATGTATCATGTAATTAGTTCTGGAATTACACAGTAGACATCTGTCAAACTGTACACGTAACAATCACATGTGTGAATTCATACACATGCATTATCAAAGACACTCACACTCACCACAGTAGACGTGTGTATGTCATAAGAAGATGCTATCCACGGGATATGTATTTTTTCAGGTTCGATTCAATTCAGTTCATGTCATAAGATCAAACTAGATCTACACCAAGGAACTCTGAAGTGGGAACTCCTAGTGTTTTCCTGCCTAATTGTCAAGGAGCACTGCAGTGGGACCACTCATATTCACTGTTGACTCTAGCGTTTGAGGAACATCAGTGAAGAGTTTCATCATCGTGTGTGTAACCCTATCAACTCTGGTCTGGGACATTGCAGTCTAGCAGTCCAAGAGACTTTTAAAGATAAGTTCAACACCACATGAACTATTGTTGTAATTTAAGTGTGAGTTGTCAATGAAGAAACTTTATAGAATCCAGAACAGTAAGGATATCTGTCCTTACAGTGACTCTTTATTAGTGTAAATATAATTGGAAACTGTGAATTACTGTGTAATATAATATCATATCAAACTCATTCTTATTCATTCTGAAGACAAGAAGAAAAGAAATTACTATAAATAAATTGATTTATTAATTGTACCTTGGGACTTGTAAATTCTTTTTTGTTCAATTTTGAATTTCTAGATTGGAATTATATTACTGTTTAAGCATAGGGTAGTCTGAACGGGAGGGCACCATAGGCTCTTGATCTGTTACATCACTATTTGGACAAGAGTACTTTACAGCCTGACTATAACCTGTGCCATCCATATACCAGTGTTCTTTTCTGAGACTGTGGTATTTCTTTTAGACCATAATTCTTGTCTGGCACTATCACCTAGTATCATCTAGAATAGATACACCTATAATTTACCATCTCGTCACAGGTTCTGAACATACTTCACCACAGGGGGAATCCACAAACAAAATTAAACAGATATATCTAAAGGTGAAGGTCCCTACAGACCTCTACTTTTCGGACGCCACTCAGAGCTGGGGACCTCTGGACGTGACCTGTCCGCCCTGGCGGTAGCTACGCAACTGATAATGTATATGGTGATGATGACGATAACATGTTTCTGGTGTGATGTTTATTTGTAAAACTTTTACTCCACAACCATTATTTTTTTTTAACGTTTTTATACTAAGGTAGCGTCCGATTTTTGTTAAGCGGTTAGAACGCTTTCCTCTCTCGGCACATTTACTGGGTTCCGGGGTCGAAACCTGATACGATCATGCTCCAGTATACCCACCTGTAAATGGGTACATGACTCTGCTCGCGAGGTAGGGACGGCAAAGGCAATGAGGAAGGGAACTTGTCATCCTACCTCATAAATATACTGGAACTAGTATAGTTAAGATGAGTGAACCGACATCCGTGAACTCCAGGCTAACCTATGATTGCTCAGGTCTCCCTCAAGTCTAAGGATATGAATGATCGTTGCTTCTATAGCACGCTGGTTCTCAACGTGTGCCATGTCATATTTCTAAAGGGGGGGGGCACAGTAAGATGGTTAAGTACCTTTTTTCCAGCTCACCGCGAATATAGGGGGGAGGGGGGAACAGATGAAAATGAGGCTGCGAAAGGGGGGGGGGGGGGTTTGGGAATCCCTGGTATAAATGCCTGATTGGTGGGTTGGTGGGGGGGGGGGGGGGGGGGGGGGGGGGGGGGGGGGGAGTATTTAGGATAAAAACAGGAAGAAAATAGTTATTTTAATTTTCAAATGTAATTTATAAGACAGCAGCTCTCTCTTATTATAGAATCTGAAAAATAGTTTTTTTTTTTTTTTTTTTTTTTTTAAAGTAATTTTTTTTTAATTGTCATTGTTTAAGGTTCGGGACCTCAAGACGCAGCAATAGAGACCGCAGTCAGCGACTCATAGCTTGACTGCCTGCGTCAGGACCAGCGAACCAGAGCTGGTCAAGACCGTGCTCCACCTCCACGTGGTGGTCCTGGAAACAGTCTGCAACAGTGCAGGCTGGCTGAGCGAGTACGGATCGCAATGGGAAGGCAAACCCGGTCCTAAAAAATGCCGTGCAGAAGTCGGATGTGTCGACCGAAAGGTGCAGATATCACAGCTACGTTGGAAACAGACACAACGCAACCACCGTCCTTTTCAGGGCGAACGAAGAAGAAGAAGAAGAAGAAGTTTAAGGTTCACTGCCAGACTTATTTACAATATTATGTACAAGGGTTAAGTGAATGCATTTAATAAACAATATCTGGAACTGGTGCACACAGAAGTGTTATGAATAAACAATTCCTTCCAAAATGTCATCACAAAACAATTAAAATTACTCAACACCTGTGAAATATTAAAGAAAAGAGTAACTAGAATTATAGTTTAAAAGAAAGAATAGATGGCACAGGTTTTCTGCATGGGGACCAGTTGTAGTGGTTGTTCCATGCTCTATAAGGAGCTGACAAGAAAAGTGATTTATGAATACCATTATCATTGTAGCGAGGTCGGATGATATACAGGTGTATCTAGATTATACCAGAAGATAGTGCCAGATGAGAATTCTGGACTAAAAGAAAGACCCCAGTCTCAGAAATGAGCACAGGTGTATGGATGACACAGGTTATAGCCAGACTGTTAAGATCTCTTGACCAGGTGGTAAGAATTAGTACCAGAGTCTAACTGGTCTTTCGCTAAAGACTATCCTATGCTTAAGTCTAGGGTAAATCAAAAGTGAACATGTATCTTTAAACAATGATAAAGTTAACAAAGTCCTCGGGTACAATTATTAATCAATTTCTTTATGTATAATTTTTTTTTTCTCTTCTTACTTTAGAATGGAAAAGTTTGAAATTTATATTACAGATATTCACAGAATGATTTCACTATATTCACAGAATTATTTCAGTATGCACTTGGCATCACTTTGGTAAACAATAAAGTCACTGTTTATATCCCAACTATGAGTTCTGACTTATTTCGTGAATCAATAGTCATCATGTGACAGTACACTCTCCATAATGTTTGTGATTTCAGTTTTTATAATAAAACTTATCTTGGATGTCTGAACTGCTGGCTTTATATCTTAACCACACAGTTGTTGATGGTGATGGGTGACACATGTCTGTTAATCTTTTCAATCAATGTTGGCCTTCCCATGCATTAGGGATACCAGTAACTCTGTGTAGATCAGCTATTGTGCTCCTAGTCAATATGCTGGATTACACGTATGAATCTACTTCAGGCTTCTGACTGTCAGATTACAGATTCGAACCTGAAACAACATAAGATCCTGGGATAGACTCCACCTAGGAGTTCCTCTAGACTAAGTATCTGTGTGCGTCTGTCATCAGAGTGTTGTATGCGGGTGATATGCACACAATGTTATTGTTATGGTGTCAGTTTACATAGGTCTAGTTGCAGTGACATTAACAAAGTAAACACAACTTATAGACATTTATTATACAGTCTTATTATACAAATCAACTTGCTTAGTCCCTTCCACTTATTCTTCTTATCATCTTATAGACGGGTCCTACCTGCAATCAGTGATAACCTTAAAGAAATCCTGATTTAGTTTGTTTCCTTCCATTCATCATCTTAATTCTTAAACTGAATCTATTCCATTGAATCATTACATAGGTAGTTGCAACACAGCACCTATATGAATTATTATGAGACAAATATGGCATTATGTACAAAATTAATTATGTAACACTACTCATCCTCTGGCCACAGAAATACACTGGACAATACTTGATTTAGGTAGTCTTTCCACATTCCGTTCATCCTACGATTTGCTAGGCTTAACAGAAGTGACAAACAGCCTTATCAACTCACGGGTTGACACACTAGCATTCAATTATCTTAGCAAATACTGTATGCCTTGCACTGTCATCTACACCTAAACAAACCTTGTTTCCTACTGGAACAAAGGTGAAAGAATTATCACTCTTCATCCATCATATTCGATTTAATTCCATTCGAACGAGGCCATCTTTGACACAAAATAAATGTTTCACTACGCGTCCATATTTCCTATGTATATACATCTCGGCTGGTGCCTTGCGCTCGTGACATTTCATTGGTCAACACAATTTCACTGCGAGTATTGAACCCCAAAGGTAATGATACCAATTTGGCTACAATCATCTCCTCATTCGCTCCTTATCGAGCATGAAGCCACCACTGCAGATGATCCCCTTGAGGAAGCTAGCACTAAAGCACACACTTTTACTGTGGTGGTTTTTGTAGCAATGTGTTTTACATGATGAGGTTGCCAGCCCAATGTACAACCTCATATTAGTCACTGTTTCCTGGCAAAGGGGCGACCGACCCCAACCAGGCGCGTCCACGGGTGGCGGATAGTGGAACGACCTCCAGATATCAGCTGCGAATTAAGTCAGCATTGCTGGACGAATAAGCAGTCGCGGACCAAACGGCGATGTCCTCCCAGCAGGACGGGGAGGGGTAACAGGTGGCACTGATATCCCCACTGAAATCCCCCATATGTCCTACGACGGGTGCATCAAGCGAGTAAGAGCCGCTATAAGCTCTAGCCACGGGGAAGGCAAACCTCGGTAAACAAACCAATCTGCTGCCTTGCAGCTACCACCGGGAGATGGAAAGGCTATGGGAGACAACCCTGAACAACAAACACAACCCGGCCTGCCGAAGACGGAGTGTGTTAGCTACGGCGCAGACACCGGGAAAAATTAGGACACACACGCTTTTACGGTATGGAGTCATGCGACAATCTCGACTTACGTCATGGCGTCGCTCCTATCAGCTACAACCGGGGAGGAGCGGAGCCGGGCCCCTAGACTCGAAAGGGCCCACCCAAGCAACCGGTGCCTTTCCCAACCAAATGGTCAGGGGAAGGCAAAGTAGAGCAACTGACCAACCAACCCACTATCTTACAGTGGCTCAATGGAATGCAGAAGGAGTGAGGAACAAGAAACCGGAGTTACAAGAATTCCTCAGGGAAAATAACATTGATATAATCTGCATCCAAGAAACTCACCTAAAAGATACCCAACGATTCTTTGTACGTGGATACCAACCCTTCCACCAAGACAGGACAAAAAGAACTAAGGGAGGAATCCTCACACTGATTAAAACCTCAATCCCAGCAGTAGAGACACACAGATCTGGTGAGGACGAACTTGAATACATAACAGTCCAACTACTGCTGCCCAGTGGAGACTTAATGATCACAAACTGCTACAGCCCTCCAACCACAACTCTGGAGCTACACAAAGTGAAGCTTGCAGCATCGAGACACCTCATTATGGGTGACTTCAATAGCCACTCACCCAGCTGGGGCTATGACGCAACAGATCCAAGAGGAGAAGAGGTGGAAGATTGGATGGTAGAGAATAAACTAATTCTAATAAACCAACCAGAGGATAAACCCACCTTCTATTCCAGAGTATGGAAAACAACGAGCACACCAGATCTTGCTATGGCTACAGATGACATACATCGACTCACCACCAGAACAGTAAATACTCAACTTGGGGGAAGTGACCATGTACCAGTCACATTACAGATATCTGAGATAAGAAGTGCAGGAGAAATCAATATGTCTCCTAGCTGGAATTTCAAAAAAGCAAACTGGGGATTTTTTAAAGAACAAGCCGACAATTTCTGTCAGAACATTGCCCACTCAAATAACATCAATAAAAACATCTCCATCATCAGTGAGGCAATCATCCAAGCAGCAAAGAAGTCAATTCCACGAGGTAAACGACGAGACTACAAACCATACTGGAGTGACAACCTGGGAAAACTCCATAGTGAATTAAATAAAGCACGGGAAACTATGGAGCAAAATCCCACATTAGAGAACACACAGAGGCACAACAGCATAAAACAAGCTTTCAATGAACAAAAGAAAGCTGAAATCCAAAGGAGCTGGCACCAGAAGACCAGCAGTCTCAACATGGAAAAGGACTCAAGCAAGCTATGGAATCTGACAAGAGTGCTAAATGAAGAAACAACAACCAGCTACTGTAAGACTGTCATCAAGGAAAATGAAAAATACCACACAGGAAAGATGGCAGCAAACATCCTGGCAGATTTCTACAAAGAAGAAAGCACCATATCACTTTCACATGCACGGATCCAAGAAGTACGTAAGGAAGTAAAAGAAAAACTGAAGCACCAAAACCCAGATATCTGCATGAAGTCACCCCTTACTATGAGAGAACTCAGTGCTGCCATAACAAAACTAAAGAACAGAAAAGCTCCAGGAAAAGATGGCATCACAAATGATCTGATCAAGAACCTTGGACCTGTAGCCAGGCACAAGCTCCTCCTAATCTTCAATCAGTCATGGAGTACTGGAAAATTTCCAGATCAATGGCGAGAAGCAATCATTGTTCCCATCAGAAAGAAACAAAAGGAGAAAACAAGCAAGTCCAGCTACCGGCCAGTTAGCCTACTGAGCTGTCTGGGTAAGGTAATGGAAAGAATGGTGAACTCAAGATTACTGAAACATCTGGAAAAAAACCATCTGCTTGATAACACACAGTCAGCATTTAGGAAAAATCGCAGCACCGAAGACCAACTAGTATATCTAGCCCAGGAAGTTCAAATGCCTTTCAGGAGAAAAAGAAAGTACTGGCGGTTTTTGTAGACGTGACAAAAGCCTTTGATAAGGTATGGAAAGAAGGACTCCTCCTTAAGATGCTCAACAGCAAAATTGAAGGGAGAATGTTCAACTGGATACGGGACTTTCTTCGATACCGCACAGCAAGAGTAAAACTTGACGGGAAACTGAGCCATCGCGTCACTCTACAACAGGGTGTGCCACAAGGAGGAGTTATCTCCCCCACACTTTTTATCATATATATAAATGATATTGCAGAGAAACTTTCCGGGCATATCTCCAGGGCTCTTCATGCTGACGATTTTGCTGCCTGGTGTGCTGCTGAACATTTGCCTACTGCGAAGTACAGGATGCAAGCAGCGCTAAATACCATCGGTAAATGGGCATCAGATTGGAGAGTACAGATAAACCTCTCCAAGACAGTAGCAACCTGCTTCTCTCTGTCAAATCGCCGAGAAACGATCAAACTGCATCTAAATGGAAGTGAACTTCCAATCGAGGAAAACCCAACATACCTAGGAGTCAAGTTGGATAAGAGACTCATCTGGAAGCCGCACATAAAAGCAGTAGAACAGAGAGCAATAAGAAAGCTCTCTATTATGAAGAAACTGGCTGGCACAAGTTGGGGGGCAAATACCAACATACTTAAAAAAGTCTATACAGGCACAGTCAGACCTGTACTTGAATATGGCATGTCAGCCTGGGCCACAGCATCTAAAACAAACACAGAATGTCTAGGGAAAGTGCAAAATTCAGGCCTTAGACTAATCACTGGAGGGATGAAGACTTCTCCAATCCAGGCAATGGAGCGATACACCAACATCCGTTCTCTCGATGACAGACGTGAGGAAAAGGTATTCACTCACAGTGAGAAGCTTCTACGAATGCCAAGTCATCCAATGCATGCCAAACTCCATAGTGTGACAAAGAACAGGCTGAAAAGAACCAGCTTCCTAAACATCTCCAAACATCTGCATCGATGCCATGAAGACCTCCTATCAAATCGATCTACTGAGATTGAAATGTTAATTGATTATGAGGAGCCAGACGACTGCCATGGGCTATCATCACAGAAGTCCCTGAAATAAAAAAGAAAGGCCACCTGACCCCTCAACAACTAAAAACTTTGGCTCAAGAAATGATTGAAGAAAAGTACAACCCGAAGGAGTGGACACATGCATACACAGATGGATCTGCTGAGGGGGCAGTAAAGAACGGTGGAGGAGGCATTTTTATGATTCCTAAATGGAAAGATCATCCGAAAGGCCTTCCCAACTGGAAAGATCTCCTCCAATTTTAGGGCAGAAGCTATGGCACTACTGCAAGCCCTGAAGATCCTCACCAGACCTGAACAGCAGCCACAAGCTAAGATAGTAATCTTCACTGACTGCAGATCATTACTTGAATCAATACAAAACACCAGAAATGATAACATGATGAATGAGATCAGATCTGAGCTTAAAATCATCCAAAGGTCATCAACCATTGCCCTTCAGTGGTTACCTGCCCATTGTGGAATCGCTGGTAATGAGAAAGCAGATGCTCTATCAAGAAGTGGCAGTAAAATGGAACAATACAGCCACCCATTGCCCTATCGGGAAGCAAAAACCATCATCCACAACAAGTACAAAAATCAGTGGAAGGAGGAAGGGGATATATACAGCAGAGATGACCCAATCCACCACCTAAACAGACACCAACAGACGACAATTTTCTGCCTGAGAACTGGTCACTGCAGATTACTTGGACATCTCTATCACCTCAAGATATCACACATGAATGAATGCCCATGTGGAACTGATATCCAGACTCCAGAACACATTCTCCAGAACTGTCCAACCCATGATAAATTGCGACGTGAACCTGGCCAAATGGTGGTGAGCTCCAGCAGAAGCTATGGGGCTGCCGCGCCGACCTGGAAAAGACTGTGGACTTCGTCCTGGCGACAGGCCTGCAGATTTAGCATGACTACAAACCGAACGCAGAAGCAGAAGAAGAAGAAGAAGTCACTGTTTAAGGATATGCCTGATGGAGCCTATTTTGTCTCCTTAGAGACCCCGCAGTTTTTTTAATCACAGTTTAATAAAAAAAAACCTGTATAATCTAAAAATGAAAGTACAACAACTATAACTTTCAGTCTTTGATATCAAACTAAAAAGCCATTACAAACAAAATAAATAAAATAAAAACCCCTACAAAATCACAGTACGAATGCTGCATGCTCTTCCACTTTAATTTTAATGTACGCAAAGAAAGCAACAATTCCATTTCATGCACACAAAACAGCAGCATCTGATGTGGCAAGCTGATCTTGCTGAATATATTTTATGGTCACACCAAGTGGAACATCTCATAATTAAAGTAAGAAATGTACATATTTAAATATATTTACAAATACAATTTCAGAAAGTTACATACAGGTACTTGCAGAAATACCAACTGCTCTTCACTGCCCAATGTTTCAAGCTGTTGCTCATTTTGTCAACTGCTGCTATGAGATCTTTCTACATTCTAGTCCCAGTAGGAAAGATAACACCCAGGTCATTAAAAAAAATGATGCCTATCACCAGCTGTCTAGGAGAGACCAGATCATCATTTTCCAGCTATGCACTGGACACTAAAGATTGAGGTACCATCTATACCACATGTACAGGATTGGTACAACAGATCTCTGCACCTTTGGCATCTGCTCCATGACAGCTGAACATCTCCTGCAGTCCTGCCCAATATACAACAGTGAACAGCGTAGCATAAGGCAACAACCTATTTCTCTCCACAAAAAACTGTTTGGAAATGTCCGAAACCTTGAGCTGACTACTGTCTTTATTAAAGCCATTAATATGGAAGTCTGAAGGCAAAAGAGGATCTTTCCACCAAGTGCTCCATCATCTGCTACTTTTATTTAGTCCAGTTATTGAATGTACACAATCAGTTATCATTACAACTGAATGAATACTGATTTAAAACCGAATAATGGATTAAGAATTTATTTTTTTCAGTTTATTTCTGTCATTCAAATATTTCTTCAAGAAAGGAAAATTCATTCACAAAATCTTTTCACAAAATGCTCCAACGTATTTATGGTCCATTTTCAAATACACGGGGAAAACACAGCCAACAAATTACACTAGGCTTGACTTATTTAAGAAAAGTTTCGCTTTCTCTGCGGCTCATCTTTGAAACAATCTTCCACATGACTTAAAAAGCACGCTTAGTACTTATTCAACAAAGATAAAGTGACAAATGTCGAGGTGTTGTCACGTGCTGGCCTTCAAAGTATGTATACGCTTCTTAGACAGCGCAGACTTCGCTGGCTTGGCCATGTTCGCCGCATGGAAGATGGTCGCATCCCAAAAGATATCTTCTACGGACAATTAGCAGATGGCAAGAGAACAGTTGGGCGACCACAGCTGAGGTTCAAAGATGTGTGCAAGAGAGATATGAGGGCACTGGACATGGATCCAGCAACATGGGAGGATGAAGCTGCCGATCGCAATAAGTGGCGATGCTATTTACGGCACCACCTCAGATTGGGCGAAGAGAGGCTCACACAAGAAGCAGAGGTGAGGAGAAAACGTCGAAAGGAGCACCAGGAAAATAAGCAGCTGAGGGCTGCCACCTCAGGGGCGCATTCCCATAGTCAGTTATGACTGAAGGGGCTATTATTATTATTATTATTATTATTACTTATTCAACAATCGCAGACTTTTTGAAAGCATCACAAGTGCAGATTACATGCCACCCTAATTTAATTATGCTCCCAAATCATTATATAATATCCTATGTGGGTTTTAATGAAGATTTGTGCCCAGTTCAAAACGGATTGTGATAAGATTCTATATATGTTAATATACTGTTATAATGTTGTTGTTCTTTTAAATTTTTATTTTTCATTTTATTTATTAATATTTTTACATTAATATGTAAAATGCATGTAAGAATAAATGGATTCAGTACAGAAGACGAGAGAAAGGAATGGCAGAATGTCAGATGGGCCTGCATGCCAAATTCCTTGAAAATAAAGTTTGTTCACTCATTCAATATCTTAGTTATCTGTTGTTAGCATGTCTTAAATAATATTGAAGATCTCAGTGTTTCAGCTACTTTTAAAAGGCTTTCACTTAGGTAATGTCAAGCTTTTTTCTTCCTTAAATAATAAACTTAAATGGGTATGCAGCGGGCACTCATAAGAAAAAATGTAAAGAACATAGACAATAGAAAAATGATAGAAGTGATAGGCTATCTGTTGTTTTTCTGTTATCTAGTTTTCTACTTTTTTATTTCTCACGAAAGTCTGCAACATAACTATTTATATTTATTATTTACTGTTTCATGCTTCACATTTCCCTCTTTATACTTACTTACTTACTTAGTCGTTCCCCTTCTACCGTGAGGTGTAGAGGTTTGGAAGAGAGAGCGCCAGACCATTCTATCAGCTGTCTTCTTCCTGGCCTGGTTCCATTCTAGTCCTCGGTCCTTCAAAGATTGTCTAATGTTGTCCTCCCAGCGGACTCTGGGTCGTCCTGGAGGTCTGGATCCCTGGCTCTTTGTTTCCCATGCTTGTCGTGGTAGCCGATCTTCTCCCATTCTGCAGACATGGCCAAACCATCTTAGTTGGGACTGTTCTATTTGGGTCTGCAGCGGATGGATTTTAGGCCTTGACGGATCGTCTGGTTG
Source organism: Oreohelix idahoensis (assembly GCA_024509875.1). Lineage (NCBI taxonomy): Eukaryota > Metazoa > Mollusca > Gastropoda > Stylommatophora > Oreohelicidae > Oreohelix > Oreohelix idahoensis. Next base: position 415,373 of record JAMPIV010021671.1, on the reverse strand, counting down.
CGGACCATGTCTCTTCTTGTTACTTCAACCACTTTCCTCAGATACCTCATTTCTGAGGTTTGGATCTGGCTTTTGTGGGTTGTAGTCCCTCTTTATTTGTTCCCATATTCTTTGAAGGTCAATTTCTGTAAATGTTGTTTTGATCTTTCTTATGAGTAATGAATGACATATATTATGAACATAAAGGGTTGCCAAAAAATCCAGTTAACCCTATGTGAAACTGGTAAATACGAATCAACTGGCCCTCTTGTGACATAACATGTCATCATTACTTCCCTTTTCCTCCCCATGGTTCATAGGGCCAGCCACTGCTGCATCTAGTTCCCTTGCAAGAAACCACTACCAATCAATTACAGGTATAACTCGCTTTATTGCAACATTCACTTTATTGCGGTGGTCTGGAACCGAACCCGCAATATCTCCGAGGCGAGGTATGCCTGAACATGCTCTCACAGCAGTGGTTTCTGTAGCAACTTGTTTGACATAATGAGGATGCATGCCTCATACACAACCACATTTTAGTCATCTTGTTCTACATGCCTGAATGAGCAGTGGTTCTATTCTTTATTTATCTTACCAGTGCTCCCCCCCCCCTACAAACTACATGGGGAATGAACACACAGGGTGGCCACAAAATCTTTAAGTGAACCTTTTAAATAAAAATCAACTGGCCCTCATGTGACACATAACATATAGTGTGTTCATAAAAGGTTTAGGTAAAAGGTAAAGGGTCCAGTTACACGCCCATTGAGCCATATTGGGAATACGCTGTTAGGCTCATATTTTCTTGGCCATCGGCACACTTGGGGTGATGTGGTCAGCATCATACCGTCCGCCTTAACCTTCCCAGAGTTGCTCTGGTACCAATTCAAGAGGCTGTGTCGACCTCGAAGCCATTCGTAGTCTAAATATTTCCACCTCAATTGGGGATCGAACCATGGACAACTGAGCTAGGAAGCCAGTGCACTAACCACTACTTAGCCTAATGGATAATCTGGCCCTGAATGTATTTAATATGACGAGTTAGCTAGTCCATGCCTAGTATTACTTACTTGTTGTCCCTTCATGGCATGCTGAGGGAACTGTGGTAATATTATTTCAATGTTTCATCAAAAATGCCTGAGGACCACATTTGGTGTGTTGATATCTTTGTGTGTTATTTATCTTATATGTGTTGTTTATTTTGTATGCACAAACAGTTGTTGTTGTTTACTTTATTTCAACTGGGGAAAAACTTAGGGGTCGGAGTGGCTAAGAGGCGTCCGCCTCATATTTATGGAAATATTTTTTTCAGAACCAGTGGTCCTAATTATGTCATACTCCCCCCTGGTCTCATGGGTAGTGAGATCGGATGCCTAGCCTTCTCGGATAAGGGCGAAAAAATAGGAGGTCCCGTGTGCAAGTTGCGCACGTTAAAAATCCTACGGTAGTTGGAAAATCGTAAAGTGTAGGCCATAAAGCCGCTGCCGTGGCAAAATTAAAAAATTAGGAAACCTACCCACCACAATAATATTTATAGAATGTGTGAGTCCTATACAGTATATACACACATTGGAATTCTCGCCGGTGTTACGGAGTTTGTGCGCTGCGCTGAGATCCTCCTTGTGTGATCTAAGGGAGGAGATCAAAGCACCTTAAAAAGCAAATCAAGCCAGATCAACTGCGCTACCGCAGCTCCCTATGTTTAATTCATAAAATTAAGGATATATTATTAGGAAATATAAAACTAGCAGTTATTCCAAAGAACAACAGAAGAGAGCTGGGGAAGGGGGGACACAAGTAAAATGGTAATGGTAGTTCCATGGCAGATACTGCTGTAGAGGAGTTAAGTGTTACAGACTGAACTATACTTGGTCCAGCTGTATGAGGTGGGGGTGACCAATTCCCTTAATCACTGCCTTTGCCTTCTCTAACTCAAGATCAAATTAGGTACCCATTTACAGCTGGATAGAGTAAAGCGTGACACTATCAGGTTTCGATCCTGGAACTCTGTAACTTTGCCTCCCATAGGCAAGTGCTCTAACCATTTTGACCATTGGAACACTCACTTTAAAGATATCAACATAGAAGGAGTAACCACAACAACAGACTGCCTCCAAATCTGATGTGTCATTTAAAGAAAAGAAAGAAGAAAAGAAGATGTTAAAAATTCCACACTTTTTTTTTTTTTAAAAATAAAGTTTTGCCTCGTTTTGGCGAGGCGCGTCCCGTTCAACCTAGTTGGTTATATTAGGGCGCATGTCCAAATATAAAAGACCTTTAGGTCTGCGATGATATACTCAAATTCCACACTGCTACTCACCACACTGCTACTCACCACACTGCTACTCACCACACTGCTACTCACCACACTGCTACTCACCACACTGCTACTCACCACACTGCTACTCACCACACTGCTACTCACCACACTGCTACTCACCACACTGCTACTCACCACACTAACACCATTCTCAAAATAAAGAATCTACCTCCAGTGGAGTATCCACCACGGTTATAACACATAGCTACAAACACATATATGTACATTTTATATCACCTACATATGGTACATTATGTCATAAAAAGGAATAGAGACAATAAAAATGTTAAACAACTGCACAAAGAGAGAGATACTGAGCACAGTTTGACAGTGAAGCATATTGTTTTATGTGTCTTGAATTACAGATACAGGGAGTTCCATAGCAGATACTGCCACAGGGGAGTGAAGTGTTAGAGACTTCACTACAGGGTGATTGAAAAGACAGTCTCTATTTTTACATCCTCACTTGTATCTTACTTACTTACTTAGTCGTTCCCCTTCTACCGTGAGGTGTAGAGGTTTGGAAGAGAGAGTGCCATACTATCCTATCAGCTGTTTTCTTCCTGGCCTGGTTCCATTCTAGTCCTCGGTCCTTCACAGATTGTTTAATGTTGTCCTCCCCGCGGACTCTGGGTCGTCCTGGAGGTCTGGATCTCTGGTTCTTAGTTTATCACACTTGTTGTGGTAGCCGATCTTCTCCCATTAAATCACTTGGATCTAACAACCAAAAAGTTACAGACATAAATAGGTGCTTGCATAAAACAAGAATTGAAATGGTATGACAAGGTCACCAATGTGGAATTGATGACAACAACCAGACAAGTGCCAGTGGAACAAGAGATGAGAAAAAGACACTGGAGATGGATAGGGCACACATTGAGGAAACCTGTTGATACACTACAAGGCAGTTCATGCTCTGGAATCCCCAAGGAAAGAGAGGAACAGGTAGACCAAGAAACACATGGAGAAGAGAAGTGGAGACAGAAGTCAAAATGATGAGGAAGGCATGGAAAGAACTTGAGCTAACAGAAGGACTTAGCATGTGTTTGTTGAAGGACTTAGCATGTGTTTGTTGAAGGACTTAGCATGTGTTTGTTGAAGGACTTAGCATGTGTTTGTTGAAGGACTTAGCATGTGTTTGTTGAAGGACTTAGCATGTGTGGTTGTTGAAGGACTTAGCATGTGTTTGTTGAAGGACTTAGCATGTGTTTGTTGAAGGACTTAGCATGTGTTTGTTGAAGGACTTAGCATGTGTTTGTTGAAGGACTTAGCATGTGTTTGTTGAAGGACTTAGCATGTGTTTGTTGAAGGACTTAGCATGTGTTTGTTGAAGGACTTAACATGTGTTTGTTGAAGGACTTAGCATGTGTTTGTTGAAGGACTTAGCATGTGTTTGTTGAAGGACTTAGCATGTGTTTGTTGAAGGACTTAGCATGTGTTTGTTGAAGGACTTAGCATGTGTTTGTTGAAGGCCTCTGCTCATTGGGGAGCTAAAGGGTTTTGATTGATTGTACCTATTGGATGCGTGTGAAACGAATGTCAGATAAAGAAGCAATAGCAGCCATTTGTTCTAAAAAATTTTATTTTATTATTATTTTCCTGGAACAAAAGACAAACAAAATAATATCTAAAATTGCCACTAGCAGGATTTTAAAGTAGACAGTGAAAATGGCTGCCCGCTTTGAAGTCATGTGATGATCATACCAGATCTTATGCTCAGGTGTAATGTTGATGTGACATAACATTTTATGTAATAAAACAACATTCAGTTGCCTCTATTTTGAGCATTGTTTCATTTTAATTAGTTGGATAGCAGTGAAGAAATAACGGTTTTAAAATAGGAAGGCACTTTTCAATCATCCCCGTGTATTAGGTCTTTCTACTTCTTCTTTCTATGCTCAGCAATCAGCAATCTAAACAAGGAGATGAGTTGTTTCCATGAATCCAGTCATCAGCAGGAGGTCCTTGCAGGTGCCCCACAGTTTCTCTTCCACTTTCGTCTCCTGGGGCCAGGTTTGAGCTCTCAAGTCACCAAAGAGAGGGCACGTTTGCAGAATGTGTGCAGAGTTGGGGGGCCACTTTGGCATGTGCACTGGTCAGTTGGGGCAGTTTTCATTTTGTGGAGGTGGGTTTGTAGTCTGCAATGTCCTGTGTGGAGCATAAAAAGGGTGGTTTGTTGTGTTCTCTCTAGCTTCAGGATGGGGTCTTGTGGGTAATTTCTGCCTGTTCTCTGGCTCCATGCATTTATGTACTTTCTTTTGATGAGTGTCTTTCCTTCCTTCAGTGAGACTCTGTAGTGAAACTGTTCCTTCTGGGTGCCTGCTTTTGCCAGTCTGTCAGCAGCCTCATTTCCTGCAATACCACAGTGTGCACGAATTCACTGCAGTGAAAGTATTAGATCTTTATGAGGTGGGTTATCTGGTTTCCTACCCTGCTGCCTTTACTTTTCCTAACTACAGAGCAGAGTCAGGTACCTATTTACAGCTGGGTAGACCAGAGCATGATACAGCTTGGTTTTGAGCCTGGTAACTTTGAGAAGTAAGTGCTCTAACCATTCTGCCACTTGATGCTCGCCCTGACTTCAACTGTGCTCCTTACACAGCATGGAGCCACCACTGCAGCTGGTCCCCTTGCAGGAAGCCTGTACCACCTTCACCACCTGTACCACCTTCACCACCTGTACCACCTTCACCACATGTACCACCTTCACCACATGTACCAAACATTCACACATTCTTGCACTGGTGGTTTCGGTGGCAATTTGTTTGACATGGTGACATTGCCAACCCCCTGCAGATCCTCATATTAGTCGCCGTGTACGACATGCCTGCAGGAACAAGTAGTCCTACTCATTCTTTGAGAGACACCCCCCCCCCCCGAACATTTCCTTCTCTGTTATTCTCCAGCATCCCGCACCATAGAGAAGCACAGAAAGTACACAATTCTCATATAATCCTTATTGTATGTTTGTGCTGTACTGGGAAGACTTCCAGATGTTGTTTAGACTAGCAAAGACTGTTCTCACTATTATTCATTCCGTTGTTGATGTCTTTGCTTGTTCTGCCGTTTGGTGTTACTTTGCATCCTAGGTATGTAAATGTGTTGAATAGCCACAGACTGAGTAAATATACTGACAGCATTTCTCTCCACACCTAAGCCTACCTTGCCGTTGGTTGGAGAGCTTGAGTGCCTCAATGATCCTGGGAGCTATGCCGGCGGGAGTTTTACTCCTGGCAGGGTCACCCAAGCCGGACAGGTCCTTGGTGAGGGGCCAGACAAAAGGGCTGTGGAGTTGGTGGAACCCTATAGGTGTAGATGCAGAACCCACCGGCGAGTGGTACAAGCTCTGGTCTGCACCAATCCACCCCCACTTCATGGGTTAAATGCTTTCTTGCCTCATTCTTCGCTGTTTGTCTCCTATCCAATAATCCCCATGGATGACGAAGAGATGCAGGCCAGCGGACATTGCACCTTTGTCCCTCTGTGACAGCCTCCTAGGTGGCGGGGAACGCCAGATATACCATCACTGCAGAAGGGTTGGCAAAGCTGACTGAAGAATGATGAATTAGCTGACCCAGATGTATATGCTATTTTTCTGGCAGGACGTGACGATCCTGGGATACTGATACACTGGACTGCCTCCCTTCGGGGATACTGAAAAATGCATCCATACCCCCCCTGAAATCATGAACATGCCTCTAAGACAACAGACTCTATACGAGCTCGGGTGTCGCCTCGGTTATCAAGGCCCGCGCTGCCCTTCGGTACCTGGGGAGGGTAGTGAAAAGTATACTACCAGTAATAATAATATATATAACACAGACTCACTACGCATCCTCCAACTCAACATATCAGGAATCCAAAACAAAATACTTGAACTAACCAAGCTTCTACTGGACCTAAAAATCCATGTTGCAGTTATCCAAGAAGCAATGCTACCAAAAGACACCTCCTTCCATATCACAGGCTATACAGTGTACCAGTGCAAGTGTATAAAATGTCAAGGATTAGTGACACTTATCCGGAATGATACACAGGCTGAGGTTTCTGCTCTTGAAACCAATGACGAAACAGATCTACAGGAAGTGATAGTCTGGAGTGGTGGAAAGCCATTGAAAATCATTAACATTTACAACCCGCCAAAAACACACCTTGCTCTGAAGCCTTTCCAGACCACGGACTTGAGGAGAATGATCATTGCTGGTGACATGAATGGTCATTCACCTCTGTGGGGCTACACAGACAGGAACCCAACAGGAATAGCTATAGAAGAACTCACTAACACTACCACACTCATCCTACTGCAGAATGCTCACACCCCACCGACATTGCTCCACCGCGCCAGTGGAACAAAAAGCAGACCAGATCTCACCCTAGTAACAGCAGATATCCACCCACATTGCTCAGTTAGAGTGCTCGACGACATCGGAAGTGACCACAGACCCATCCTCCTTGAGATCACAAACACCAGGGAAATAAAAAGAAATTGCTTAACATCACCCCGATGGAACTACAAAAAGGCAGACTGGCATTTCTTCAGGAGACAAGTACGACAATGATTCGAGGCCATCGACATGACGCTAGACATAGACAAGGTATATAGTAAAATCACTACAGCACTACTGCAGTCTGCTAAAGAAGCCATTCCACGAGGATGTAGGAGAAAGTTTAAACCTTACTGGAGTACAGAACTGGAGGCTGCTGTAAACGAGAGGAAAAAAGCAAGACGGCAAGCTGAGAAACACCCAACCCCCGCCAACAAAGCAAATTATAACCGCCTAACTGCAAAAGTTAAACGTCTGAGCAAAAAAGCAAAAAGAGAAACATGGGTTAAGAAATGTGGAGAGTTAAACTTGCGGAAAGACGGAAAGAAAGCATGGTGCCTCATATCAAATCTCTCAGGAATTAAAAGAAAGAAAAACCCTGAACCCATCATTACAAGCACTGAACCACCACTAACAAGGGATGCACAGAAAGCAGAAGCCTTCAATAAGCACTTTGCTAACGTAAACAAAAAAACAACCACGCAAGAGACTTGACAGTGCTATCAGATCACTCACCAAAATGATGGAGAAACAACCAACAGCTAGCTGTGAGGTCTTTGAAAAGAACTTCACTCTTTCAGAACTCAAGATGGCCCTAAAAAAATGCAAGAAAGGAAAAGCTGCTGGACCTGATTGGCTCACTAACGAGATGATCTCAAACCTCTCAAATTATGAACTCTCCACCATCCTTGACCTCATTAACAAGACCTGGAGAGAAGGCATGTTACCAACAGACTGGAGAAAAGCCAATATCATCCCAGTCCTTAAGAAGGACAAACCATCCAATGAAGTAACAAGCTATCGACCGATCTCCTTGACATCAAACCTAGGCAAGATCACTGAAAGGATGATAAATGAAAGGCTATATTGGTGGCTAGAAAGCAATAAGATCTTAAACACCAATCAGTCAGGTTTTAGAAGAAACAAACAGACAATGGATCAGTTGATACGATTCACCCAAGAGATAGGTGATGCCTTCCAAGAAAAAAGAAATGTGCTTGCAACATTTATTGATCTTAGACAAGCCTATGATCGAGTCTGGAGGATAGGCCTCCTCTTCAAAATGCGAAGAATGGGAATATCAGGGCGAATGTACAACTGGTTAAAAGGTTTCTTCCACAACAGAACAATCCAAACAACATTCAGTGGAGCAACATCAAAACAAAGAACCCTGGAGGAAGGACTGCCTCAGGGATCAGCACTAAGTTGTACACTGTTTCTTATATTTATAAATGACCTCCCAGATGTCATCACCTGCCAAAAAGCACTATTTTGCTGATGACCTAGTCATCTGGACAAAAGGAAAATACCTCCAAACCATCACCAAAAATATGAACAAAAACCTGGCAACCATCTCTGCATACTGCCAGTTCTGGAAACTTGAAATCAATGTAGAGAAAACTGTGTATGGCCTGTTCAGTCTAAACAAGAGAGTTAATGAGAACAACATTGAGGTCTGGATGAATGGAGAGAAATTAGCATATGAAGAATGCCCGAGATATCTTGGAGTCGAGCTCGACCGTAGACTTACCATGAGACCCCACATAGACAAGCTGATTGAGAAAGCATCCACAAGACTCAGGCTCATTAAGCACCTTTCTTCCTGTGGGTGGGGAGCAGACCAGCACTCATTATGCCAACTCTATACTGGATATGTGCGCCCAGTAATTGACTACTCGCTCCCCCTCCAAACTATTGCAAGTAAAAGCCTCTTACAAAAGCTAGACAAAGTCCAAAATCACGCTCTACGGTTTATAAGTGGTGCCATGAAGACAACGCCGACAGATGCATGCGAAATCAACACCAATATTGAACCCTTAAACCTAAGAAGAGAACGTTCAGCAGTGGAAACATACGAAAGGTATCTGAGAATGGACACAAAGGAGGAGAATAGGAAAATGATACAGCAGTGGCACCAAAAACACAGAATACAAAAGACATCTTTTCTTAAAAATGCAAAAGAAGCTAGCATCAAACACCACCCACCAGCAGTTAGAAAGCCGATGGTAACTGTCAATAATGAACCATCTTGTTGGCAGGCAACTACTCCCATAGTAAGAACTGAACTCTCTGACCCCTCAGCAGACAAGAACACTCTAGGACCACTACTGAAAACCATCGCTTTAGAAACTATAGATTCATATCCACAAGACATCATCCATGTCTACACAGATGGATCTGCATTTAAAGCTACCATCAATGCTGGATATGGCGCAGTGATAAAATACCCCAACCAGCACCCAGAAGACCACCCTTGCATCTTTGGCCCTTGCGGAGAAATTTGTTCCAGCTATGATGCAGAAATAACAGCACTAGAAAAAGCATTGTGCCGGATAATCTCAGACTTTGAAAGTGGCAACACTCCACCTGAGGATATTGTTATATTCTCAGACTCAAAATCAGCACTCCAAGCCCTAGAAAGCAAAATGTCCCCTAACATTAATAACATCTGTAGATTTATTGACCAACTGTTCACTTCCTATTGCGTCGAAGTTACACTCCAGTGGATCCCAGGGCATGTCGGAGTCCCAGGAAATGAAAAAGCCGACAAACTATCCAAAAGAGGAGCAGCACTGCCCCAGTTCCCATCAAGTACCACACTGCAAACCTGCCAACAGATCCTGAGAAACAATTATAGGGAAGAATGGCTAAACCAATGGGCTTTCTCCTAGACAGGGCGGCTATTCTTCAAACATCAAGCTAAACCAAACCCTCAAGATCCAGTTAAACAACTGAAAAGAAGAGATCAGAGTCTAATTTTCCAGCTGAGAACAGGCCATGCCCCTGTCAATAAACATTTAAATAGAATAGACCCACTACGTGAACCAAACTGTAGGCACTGCCACCACCATGAGGAATCAGTTGAACACCTACTGTTACAGTGCCCAAGACTAACAGACCTGCGACACCAGCTACTACCATCGCACCCAACCATCCACAATACACTCTACACATCATCACAACAACTGAGGAAGACTTGCACCTTTGTCAGAGAGGCAATGGGTTGTCAAGAGCTACCTGCTCACAGCTAAAGGGATTATATCATCATCATCATCATCATCATCATCACTGACAGCATTCAAAGCGGTCCTTGTTCTAGAGTTCTGGAATTCCCAGGGTAAGGGAAATAAGAACAGATGAAAAAACACAAGGAGAAGAGAACTGGTGACAGGTATGGAAGGGATAAAAAAGACATAAGACAGTAAGGCTCTGTGCTAATTTGTGTACATCTGTGCTCCATAGGGAGCATAACATGCGTTATACATCATATTTATGAACATGTAGTTGTTTCTGAACAGTTAAACATCATATTATGAACATGTAGTTGTTTCTGTACAGTTAAACATCATATTATGAACATGTAGTTGTTTCTGAACAGTTAAACAATAATTGAGAAGTAACATTTCCATCTGAGATGAAATGATCCAATAGCTGATATGTGATTTCATGTATGTAAAAAACTGAATATTTTTACAAGTGTGACTAAAAGTTCACTGGTTCATTATGTTGAGTTCTTCTTGCTCCCTGTTACTGGACATTGCCTTGACCAGCAAAGACAGGAATCGGTTAAACTCCCTCCGGACTGACTCAGCATCCTCTTCTAAGTTTGTGTGGACCAGGGGAATCTTGTTAAAGCTGTTTGCTGCATGAGAGGTGAAGAGAAAAATAAGGTAGCAGTTAGGTAAAAATAGCATAACTGGAGAATTTGTGGCATGTATTCACATATGTCTTTAGATTGTATATGTAGCTTCTGTGATGGTTTGGTGATAATTAGGTTACTAATTCATTACCCTTGACCTCTCCAAGGAGAACAGGCCTTTAACAAATGCATCCCAGGTCTTTCCAGTCACATGAGACCAGCTCAGGATCTTGCCATGTATCACACACAAAAATGTCCCATGTTGATAGGTTAGGGCTTCAGAGGTGGCCATCTGAGGGGAGCTACAGCCAATATGGCATTCTGCCACGGTGTAATATGCTGGCACTCCATTTTGCTGAAACCAGCATTCTTCCTGATTCCAAAGTTATGCAAGAGGATAACCAGTTCCTTAACATGTCCAGATATCAGTTTTGATTAACCACTCATAAAAAAAAAATAGGACATATAGATGAATGAGATGCATTTCACGGACTGAAAAGAGAATTAATGAAAAACATCAAAATTAGATAACATATTTTGGACATAAAAAAATACATAATATGCCGTTACAAATTACAATAGAAGAAAAAGCTGAAGCAAAATGGATGAGGGGATGAAGACACTGTTAATGGGAAGATAAAACATCAAGTGATGGACAGGAAAAAATATATCAGAGTGTAACCAGAATGGTAAGAGCCAAACAATGGAGATCCATTGCAGCAATTTGTTTGATTATGCATCAATTCTCTGTTCAGTCCTATGTGGGTTATAATCTGGGTACATAGTGTTCTTTATTCTATATAGCATATTATACTGGTGATTTTTCTTGTGTTGGTTCTCCCATGCTACAGTTTCTCTGCCATTTGTTGTGGCACTGCCTAATGTATGTAATGGTTATAGTGTATCCCCTTCCATGCTCCTAGTTTTATCTCTCTTCAGCCTGTTGAATTTTAAGGACTTTGTAGGTTTTGTCTTGCTCTAACATTTTCCATCTTTTTTATTGCAACTGACATTATCTTAAATGTATCTACTGGGTGTTTGTTAATTTTTATTTTGTTTTGGTAGTTAAACATTTTACTTCTTGTATTGGAATTGTGTGGGGAGTATTATCTTTTAAAGTGTTTTTGGTTTTCCTTTCTTGTTCTCATTTGTTCTGGTAGTTATATATTAATTTTTGTTTTGTTAATATAAAGTTTTATTATGTTGTGTAGCTCCCTGGGTATGTCAATTTTTGGTACAGTTTCTAGCGATGGTGATAGTAATTTTTGTGTTGTTCATTCTTGCATGTTAGCACTTAATTTGATATGGCGTTTGTCTTCAGACATGTTCCACAGTAATGTTCCACTACCATAAAATCGCCTGTTCCTAATTGCAGTCTAATAAGTTTTCTACTGCATGATATTTTTGGCTCTCTAGCTACATGACATTTTTATGCTGGATCTGTCAGCAGTTTATAGGTGTCTCTGTCTATCTTGTTTTGTTTTCAACATGCTGTCCATTCCTTTATTATAATACTTTTATTTATACTTTTCATCTCTGTTGTGCCAAACCCTGTATTTATGTGTTTTGAGCTGCTTCATCCTGTTTTTGCATCCTTGTTAGCCAATTCATTCCCTTCTATTCCCAAGCTGACCTTTGATGCAGAGATGACAGTTGATCTGATCTGAATATTTCAAATGATGACAGATGTGTTTTTGAAATTCCATTAGCACAAAGCTGGCATCAAAGCATTCATGTGTTCTGGCAGTGGTGGCTTCTGCAGCAATCTTTTTTACAACATGATGTCACCAGCTCCATGCACAATCTCATATTTAGTAGCCTTTTATGACATGCCTGAGGGAATAGTAACCTTATTCTTTCTTTATCTTCTCAGAGACCCCTGGAAACTGCAAAAAATGTCCATATAAAACAACAAAATTCTATTTTCTTGCAAAGTCAGTCTAAGGCACATATAGATTCAAGCTGTTAAATGTGCAAGTATGGTAGGAAATTGGGTAATGAAATTTGAGAAGAAAGAGAAATATAACATCTGTTATTCTTGGGTTAAAAACTATGGGTTCTTTACTGCAGCAGTTGCAGGGAAGGTTTTATTTAGGGCAAAGCACATATTGTAACAGGATAAGTTTCTGCACTGTCCACTTCACACAGTAACTAAATGTAAACAGGAGACATGTGGTGACCTTAGAGTTAAGTGATAAGGTTTTTTTAGTTTATCCGACTTATAATTCCAATTATTCTTTAAGAAATCGGGCAGTGAAATTTAAATTGTGAAAAAACAAAAAGGTAAACGTAGTTCCACGGCAGCTACTGCCATAGAGGAGTGAAGTGTTAGAGACCTCACTATACTAGGTCTAGCTTTTATGAAATGGGGTGACCAGTTCCCTTCTTTGCTGCCTTTGTCTTCTCTTTTTGTTGTTGTTGATTAACTAGGGCTGCTCAGCTTGTCGCTTTTTTGCAGCCAATGCCAAGCTGAAGAATTTGCATGTGTTCTGCAACTGTTGAGTAGGGCTGTATAGTGTGTTTGTGATTGTTGAGGAGCCAGGCACACACACTACAAACCACAATTTTTAATTTTCCCGTATAGCATCCATCTGGTGGCTGGCTTGCCACAGTTTTGGTAACTATCAGGGCACTTTGCATTTACTGTGCTCATAAATGCTCATTAGCACATACTGAGTCATAAAATAATTCTTTTTCTGTCCACATGCACACCTACATGTATGACTGTCTGTTACTTATGGCTCTAAACCAGTGTTTCTCAACTAGTGTGCCGCCGCGCCTATAAAAGTGTGCCGCAAAAATTTTGTAAATTTACTATATGAAGTATAATTTTAGTGATCAAGTAACATAAAACTGATCTTACAGCTTGACTTCATTCAATAATAATTGGAGCTATTAACTGCTTTGAACAAAAACAGTATACTTCAAAATTTCATGATATTATAAAACGCAAGAGGCGAATAAACAACATTCAAAGGCCAGGGATGGAGCAAAGCACTTCAACTTTGACCTAATTAAATTTCGTATCAGAAAGAGCGGTAAGATAGAGGAAATTGATAATTTGCGCATGCACGTACAATTCGTGTTGTATGTTTCATTTTATAATTAACACAGTGATCAGCGTGTTGTTCCTTGCTTGTGTTTGATTTGTAAAATATTTAGTACATTCAATTTGCCATTTTAAAACTTTATTAAAAGCAGATAAACTAACTGACATGGATAGATTTATTACAAGAAAACGTGTCCAAGAAAATAGTAACAATGACAGCATGACTAGTATTTGTAGTAATGAAAACATCAGTTTGAACGAGGTCATGCCAACACCGAGTAAGATTTCTAAATCTAAAGCTCGTAGACAGTACATGGACAGCTATTTAAGTCTGGGATTTTCTTGGTCTGGAAGGGAAAGATTGTCCTCAGCCATTATGTGTTGTGTGCAGTGACAAACTTTCGAACGAAGCCATGGTTCCTAGTAAATTGAAATGACATTTGACCACTAAACATGCACATCTCTTGAATAAAGATTTGAATTATTTCAAAAGGTTAGTTGAACAACAAACAAAACAAGTACGCTTTTTGGCACAAAGAGTTAAAGTATCTGAGTTAAACAGATTCTTAGCATTTAGACGAAATCATAGCACAGCAAATGAAATCATATACTACAGCTGAGTCACTTATTTTGCCTGCGTGCTGTTTGATTGTTAAGACAATGTTTGGTAGTGAAGCAGAAAACGAAATTACCAAAATTCTGTTGTCTAATGATATGATTAGAAGAAGAATAATCGAGATGTCTTCTAACATTGAGGAACACCTTTCAACAGAACTTAAAAAAATCAGACTTTGCGCTACAAGCTGACGAATCTACAGATATAAGTGGCAAAGCACAACTGTTAGCATTTGTTTGCTTTGTCTATGGAAATAAAATCATAAACCAATTTTTATGCTGCAGAGAACTTGTTGATTGCACGAGAGGTCAAGATATATTTGATACCTTGACTGCCTACTTAAAAAAATGTGATCTCTCCTGGAAGTCATGTGTGGGTGTTTGCACAGATGGCGCTCCATCTATGATGGGGTCTATCAAAGGTTTTGTCACACTTGTAAAAGAGCAAAATCCTAACATGATTTCTACACATTGCTTTCTGCATAGTGAAGCCCTTGTTGGAAAGACATTGGGGAAAGAATTAAAGTCTGTATTAGACCAGGCTGTCCTAATGGTCAATTTTGTGAAGTCAAGGCCTCTAAAGACCTGACTCTTTAAACAGCTTTGTAAAGCTATGGATTCGCAGTATGAATGTTTAATTTTACACACAGAAGTGAGATGGTTATCAAGGGGAAGAGTGTTAGCTCTGGTGTATGAACTAAGGAACGAAATGAAAATTTTTTTTTCAGTCAGAGGAAACATAACATTTTATGAAAACCTCAGCAGTGAACTTTGGTGTGCCAAGCTAGCATACCTGGCAGAAATATTCAGGCGCATATTTTTAAAATTTTTTTAACGTACTAGAGGTGAAATCTCAGGTTAGTATGTCTAACCTGAGACTGATTTTACGAGAGTATCCTATTTTCCCTGTACGCCGACAGGTGTCCTCTCGCTATTCAGGCAGATACTTGCCGTCTTCAGAGAGTACCCATTAGAGCTGGGTCGGCTCAGGAGCTGTTCAGGTTATTCCAGTCCCTGGTCGACGACACTCTTTCAAATGTACTCACCAGGGCTCAAATTAATCCAGTCCAAATTCTGGTCGACGACAATCCTTCAAATGTGCTCGCCCGGTTTTAAACCTGGATCATCCATCCGATCACCAGCGCAGTGTGGTAACCACTACACCAGCGTGGCTCCCTCAAGCGCATAAACAGTGTGAATACTAGTATACAAAGATGAAATGAAAACATCCTTACATCTACTGATAAGCTACTGTCATTTTTAAAAAAAGTATATTAATCTGGTTAAACAGAGCTAGGGAGGGTAATCTTGATATGTTTCCACTGGTACCCAAAAACAGTTTAAAAGACATTGCGACCCTCATAATGAAGCATTTGGAAGCACTGGAGCAAAATATCCAATATTACTTTCCATTGCTGACTGCAGAGAGATTCGACTGGGTAAAAAATCCATTTGTGCCTCTTTCATGTGACTTGGATTCTACAATAATAGAAGAACAGCAGTTAGCTTCTATTTCAACTGATCGCAGTTTTAAAATGAAACACTCAGAGATGCCCCTGGACGCATTCTGGATTTCTGTTAAAGACTAGTATTCTGTTATTGCAAAATGAGCTTTAATTATTTTGATGCAGTTTTCTACGTCATATTTATGTGAGTTAGGATTTTCAACACTTACAAGCATTAAATGCAAAAAATGGGAAAGACTTCTCTGTGTTGAATATGAAATAAGAGTTTGCTTATCTCAGATACGCCCTAATATCTGTCATAAAATTAACCGTGATACAACGTTAAAATATCTCCAATGATACAACGTAGGGATAAAAACTAATGCGTAAGCTACTAGAATACATGATCGCCCACGCCGCGGCTCACCACCCGCCATGGAAATTAAATTGTTAGACGTGAAGGCAAAACGTTTACCCTTGGAGTGGGATGAGAACGGAGATCAGAGGAAAAAAATATGACTGAAACGTGCTTGGAACTAGCAAGGCTAAAAGGACGCAAATTGGTGGGGCAAGGAAAAATTCACGTCCCCAAGTTGACACAAAGTAAAGAAATCGACAAAAGGGACCTTAGCTATTATACGCCACAGTCATTTCTTGGACGCTTTTGCGATAACTTAGTCCGTTTATTTGAATGCAGTGATGAACGCATTATAGAAGATTCTAGAAAATATTTGAAAAGTAACTTTTTCTTAATAATAATGTTAGGAATATAAAACCTAGCTGGCCGGATGGCCCATCTTGAGCAGTGAAATAATATGCTTTCATTTATACAGAAGGATAGATAATAAGAAAGATATTGACAAAAGACTGTGTTGTTCATATCAGCGAGCGTCTGCATTGAAACAAAAATGTCCCTAATTTTCAAAAACTGCAGACGTGAGACTCAAAGCGCTAAAATCTAGTTGGTATGAAAGAGAGGGGATGGGCTGGAGAATTGTGGCTAAAAATAACTTTAAAGGCAAAATTGTGTAGGGGAAGGCAGATTTGGTTCAAAAAACAAGTGTGTTTTTTGTGAAACGCAAGTAGACACGGACGGACCAACAGACAATAAGGCATACTTGACTGAGGTATGACTGAAATGACTTTTTGGTAGTAGGTTTGAATTTGAAAGGAAAAAAGGCGGTGATTGGCCATAGATGAATATATTATCGGCGCTCAGACGCGCATTTTTGCCATTCGTCATAAGTTGTCCTAGTAGACACAGTAAATAATATAGTGGTGTATTCCCAGAAGCAAATTGATATCTTTAGAGGGACGCCATACTAAAGCCAGCAGCTCAGCTGAGTTTTGCTAGCAATTAACTGTGTTCTATATTCATAATTCTGGTAAGACTGAAAGTATTTCTTTGTATATTTTAATATGTGTTTAATGTTTCGAGTGATTTGATACTGCCATATCAAAATCTATCCCTTACAACAAGTAAGGATTCGCTCTAGACCCCCCGCCCCAGTTCAGGATCTAGAGACAAATAAAATACATAAACTCCAGTAAGGATTATGAAGGACAGATCAAGTGTTGAGATCAGTGAAACATATCACCTATCCTATTCTATGGCAGAAAGCTAATGAACATATTTCAGAATATGTAGTCTGGGAGAACTTATCCTATGTGAAACCAACTTGGTAAGATGTGTTGTATGGTCAAAAAGATCTGACCCGTCTATGTGGTGTTGTTGTTGTGTGTAGTGTTGTGTCCAGAAATGGGTTAGAGGATGGAATTCTGACACATGACCAATACTTTATTGCAGAGCTGTGAGTTTTTATTTGGCACCAATGTGGTGTCAAATGATGAGTTACTAATACAAGAGTGGACCCGTGCAGTTTATATTTTGGCAGAGCAGCCTGATATTGCCCCCAAGCACGGAGAGGTGGGGCCACCAGATCTCAGCACCAGAGCTACACCTTCAAGCTATGTGAGCGTCTGGTCTGCTGAGAATTCACCAACTCAACTTATTTTCTAACACACCCATAAAATTTCCATCAAATAACTGGACAATGTGTAGTCGCCATAGACAGGGAGTGATGAGGCCACCCCAACAGCACATCCATTAAGTGTTCTCCCAATTAGATTACAACTAGAAACAGTAGTAACATTAACTAGTCTAGTAACTTACATATGTACACACCTTTCATTTATTATGTCATATTCATGCATTTCTTTCATAATTGCAAAACCTTTCATATGTTCTGACCAAAATAAAACCTTGGTTCAGAACAAATAAATTTAAAGAAAATTTTTCTATCAAATTTTACACAACTTGAGTTAGTTCAGTGTGTTATAACATTTTGTTAGTATTATTAGACTTATTAAAAAAAAGATAGGTCTGTGTGTGTGTATGCAAACTACAGCACAACACACTTAGTAATATCACCATCATACAATACCATCAATCCACTACAATATCCAAGAAATTACTCAAAAGCATCAAGCCCAAGTATCGCACAAATTAGTGTATTTAATTTAGTATATATATATATCACTGTAATTTTTTATTCTGGCGCGGGGTCAGGTAGGTGTGCCCCAAATTTTTAGTAAATTGAAAAGTGTGCAGCGAACACAAAAAGGTTGAGAAACACTGGTCTAGACATATGACTGTCCTTTACAAGCTGTTAACAATGTTTTTCTTCATCATCATCATCACTGCCCTTCAGCTCCCTAGGGAGAAGAGGCCACCTCCCCGTAAACTCATGTCAAGCTCTCCTGTTCCGTGCCATCAAATTCAGGTCGTTCCACATCCTCCTCATCCCTTTCACTTCTGTCTCTAGCCCCCCTCCCCCCCCCCCTCCCCTCCTCTCCATGTGACTCTTGATCTTCCTCCACCTTTCTCACCCGGGGACTCCTTGTAGCACTTTTAATAGGCTTCCTCAAAGTGTGTTCCACCAATCACCAGCGTCTTACTCTAATCTCCCATTCCGCTGGCACACGTCCATTGTGTTTAATGATACAAAACTCCAGAGATGTGTTACACAATGTGAGATAATCTGATCATCAGGATTAGTACCCCCATCAATCAATTAATACCCTTTAGCTCCCCAAGGAGCTTCTTCTTCTTTCTTCTTTGATCCTTAGCCATCGACCATCAAAGCAGTCAGTGGCCATCACGCCTAGTGGCGTCTTGTAGGGCAACAACAAATTGATTCCACTTTGCTCGGTCGGTGGCCATCCTTCGTACAGTGCCCCAACTCTGGTTCATTCTTTGCATCTCAGCCTCCACAGTCCTCCACCAGGTTGTTTTTGGTCAGCCTCTCTTTCGTTTTCCTTCAGGGGTCCAAAGCATAGCTGTTCTTGTGATGGCATCGGGGTCTCTTCTGAGGACATGACCGACCCAGCTCCAGCGTCTGCCAGCTATGATGGTGTGCATGTTCTCTTGCTTGCTCCGAGCAAGCAGATCTTGGTTGGTGATGGTATTGGGCTAAAAAATTTGGTGAATTTTTCTTAGGCAAGTTGTGTGAAAAGAGGACAATTTCGACATTTCCTTCTCTGTAACTCTCCAGCATTACGCACCATAGAGAAGCACAGAAAGCACAAAGCTCTGATATAATCTCCCCAAGGAACACAAACCTTTAACAAACACATGCCAAGTCTTCCAGTAACATGCCATCAGCTCAAGTTCTTTCCATGTCTTCCTCAATATTTTCATTTTTACCTCCAGTTCTCTTCTCCATGTGTTTTTGGTCTACCTCTGCCTCTCCTACCCTGGGGATTCCAGAACAAGGACTGTCCTGTAATTCTATCAGTAAGTTTACTCAGTGTGTGTTGTATCTATCACCATCGTCTTCTTCTCATCTCATGTTCCACTGGTCCTTGTCATCAGATCCACAATGGTGACCTTATCACAATATTTCAATCCTTTAATTCCATGCAGCACCACTTTATGACAGCATCGGCTACTTGCTCTGCTCTTTTATATTCTTGACTCTCTAAAGATGAGCAGACTCATTTATGTCATGACTCTTGTATCATCCTTTTGTTTTAAACAGAAGAAACTAAACTTTAGTTTGAAAACTAAACTAATTTGGTTCTCATTTTGGCAGGGGTTATGATTTTATCAACTTATTCTGCCAGAATAAAATGGTTTTCAACTCTGCCAGACTGAAACGATTTAGAAACTTAACTTTTCTTGCATATTCATTTTAGGAAACTAAACATTTCATGCATGTACATCTCAGGAAACTAAACATTTCATGCATATACATGTAAGAAAACTAAACATTTCTTGCATATACATGTCAGGAAACAAAAACATTTCTTTGGTTCCAAAGGCTGTCATAGCCGGGATCTGTGGTGACGATAAGCTCTCACTGCAGATAAATGCTTCTATGACACATGCCTCAAATAGCCTCTGACAACCAAGCCCAGCTCCCGGCCTTCATATGTGGCTCAATTTGAGTCCGGCAGAACTGTTTCCACTGACGGGAGAAGGGGCAAAGGTGAGTCACTGGTGCCTTAAAACCAGCAGCTTTAGGCAGATAGGGCACGTGATCCTTAGCTGGTAGCCTATCTAGGAGAAGGTAAAACTCTGTTGAAGAATAATTTCCATTCACGTTTTGAAAGCTGTACAAAAATCCTAGGGTTAAAGGACATTAACTGATACTCAGACTGACAATTAAACAAAAAATTCATGTTTTGAGTAAGTAAAAATAATACAATTAAAATATTTTAAACAAAACGTTACTTACAAAGTTCCACAGAATCATCTCCCATGTTTGGTTTGTGATGAGCAAACATGAAACACTGGCCCTCCTTTAAGTGGTTGTTGCCAATTATGAAATTATACCTGTGTTAAACATGGCAAGAAATATCATACAACACATTACAAAAATTATGTTTATAATTTCTATATAACTCAAAAAGAAGAGATGAGAAGAAGATGCTGATAATGGATGGAACAGAAATTGAGGAAACCTGTTGATAGCAATTCAAGGCAGTCCTTGTTCTGGAATCCCCAGGGCAAGAGAGGCAGAGGTAGAAGAAAAAAAAAAAACATGAGGAGAAGACAGCTGGAGACAGAGATGAGAATGATGAGAAAGCCAGGGAAAGTAACGTGAGCTTATGGCAGACAGAGATGAGAATGATGAGAAAGCCAGGGAAAGTAATGTGAGCTTATGGCAGACAGAGATGAGAATGATGAGAAAGCCACGGAAAGTAATGTGAGCTTATGGCAGACAGAGATGAGAATGATGAGAAAGCCACGGAAAGTAACGTGAGCTTATGGCAGACAGAGATGAGAATGATGAGAAAGCCACGGAAAGTAACGTGAGCTTATGGCAGACAGAGATGAGAATGATGAGAAAGCCACGGAAAGTAACGTGAGCTTATGGCAGACAGAGATGAGAATGATGAGAAAGCCACGGAAAGTAACGTGAGCTTATGGCAGACAGAGATGAGAATGATGAGAAAGCCACAGAAAGTAACGTGAGCTTATGGCAGACAGAGATGAGAATGATGAGAAAGCCACGGAAAGTAACGTGAGCTTATGGCAGACAGAGATGAGAATGATGAGAAAGCCACAGAAAGTAACGTGAGCTTATAGCAGACAGAGATGAGAATGATGAGAAAGCCACGGAAAGTAACGTGAGCTTATGGCAGACAGAGATGAGAATGATGAGAAAGCCACGGAAAGTAACGTGAGCTTATGGCATAAATTTGTTTCTTGGGGAGCTTAAGGGTGATTTTGAATCAGTGAAGATAACAGTATCTGATAGTTTATAAGATAACAGTATCTGATAGTTTATAAGATAACAGTATCTGATAGTTTATACGATAACAGTATCTGATAGTTTATAAGATAACAGTATCTGATAGTTTATAAGATAACAGTATCTGATAGTTTATAAGATAACAGTATCTGATATTTTATAAGATAACAGTATCTGATAGTTTATAAGATAACAGTATCTGATAGTTTATAAGATAACATTATCTGATAGTTTATAAGATAACAGTATCTGATAGTTTATAAGATAACAGTATCTGATAGTTTATAAGATAACAGTATCTGATAGTTTATAAGATAACAGTATCTGATAGTTTATAAGATAACAGTATCTGATAGTTTATAAGATAACAGTATCTGATAGTTTATAAGATAACAGTATCTGATAGTTTATAAGATAACAGTATCTGATAGTTTATAAGATAACAGTATCTGATAGTTTATAAGATAACAGCATCTGATAGTTTATAAGATAACAACATCTGATAGTTTATAAAATAACAGCATCTGATAGTTTATAAGATAACAGCATCTGATATCTGATAGTTTATAAGATAACAGCATGTGATAGTTTATAAGATAAGAGCATCTGATAGTTTATAAGATAACAGCATCTGATAGTTTATAAGATAACAATATCTGATAGTTTATAAGATAACAGCATCTGATAGTTTATAAGATAACAATATCTGATAGTTTATAAGATAACAGTATCTGATAGTTTATAAGATACCAGTATCTGATAGTTTATAAGATAACAGTATCTGATAGTTTATAAGATAACAGTATCTGATAGTTTATAAGATAACAGTATCTGATAGTTTATAAGATAACAGTATCTGATAGTTTATAGTTTTTATGCTTAAATTTGTTGAGCATTGTTATGAGGGTGGTGTTTACTGCTGTAATTTTTGCTTGTAGGACCTTCTTCCACCCTGGATGACATGATATGCATTTTCAGCATTGTGGCGAGAGGTTTTGTTTGGCTCTTGGATCAGTATAGTACTGACAATTACAGAAATAGAATTTCTGCAGAAAATGGTGAAGTCCCAGTGTCTGAGAGAACTACTGGTATCACAAATTAGTTACGGCTGTGAATGTTCTGATCTCGAAACAATAGTAGAGAGGAGACCGACATAAAGCGCCACCTCCGCTGTGTAACTAACTGTGATATTAATAAACAAGGAAACAGATTTTACTTAACAAAGATAAAATTGACAAGTCGTTCAAATACAATTTCCTTATTATTTATTTAGTATATACACTATCTACTCTTGTGCTGAAGGGTGAATGTTGAAAAATGGAATGTAATGGAATTGTAAGTTTACATGTGATTTACAAATATTTATTTTATATATATATAAATATTTTACAACAAGTTTTCCAATTATAGGAACAAAAAATTTATATCAGCTGTGCTGTTAATTAAGGATATAACACTTATCAGCTATGCTGTTAATTTTTGTCTCTTGCTATGCTAATTTCACTTTCTCATCGCTGACAGTTTCTATGCTCACAATGCTGACAGAAATGGTACTAATGTGTACTCATCTCTTAAAACGTTCTGTTCTCCTTAGTTTGGTTCACACAACTCCTGCTGAGGCTCGTTACTTTAGCCCACCCAAGACTGAGGGGGACTAAAGATGTAGCTTCTGTACAATCTCTATGCTCCTGCGAAGTTCCAGGCAGCGGGATTGACTCGAACATACGACCTCAGGTTTTTAGGACACAAATGAAACCCTCCAAGATTTAAAAAAAAGGCCAGTTTGACTCGACTAGTGAAGTAGGTTGCAGGTCAATGCCCTCAGGTAAGCAACAAATCAAGGTGACAGCTTCTTCCTCTTCAGTCAGTATCTCTGGCGTCAAGTTCGGGGTTGCGTGGTTAGCATAAAATCCGCCCGATTATATAGGCAGGTAAATACTTAAGGAAAGCTTTCGGTTGGTTCCTGGCGGAGCAAGTTGATTGGTTTCCTCCGGTTTCGTCTTTTGCTCATACCGCCTAATTTTATTCAGTTTTTTGCCGCCATCTTGCGTGAACTGCGTGAACAGTATAATTTATTCTGTCTCAGAGACTGGTGAACGGTGATCGTTGATTGGTTGAAGCAAATCTGTATTTCGACATAGTGATTAACCAAGTAGTGGCTTACACTCGTTTCACGACAAGCATAAACAATTTAAAAAAAAAATAATTTTCTTCATGAAATCTTCACTCAGCTTCATGCCAGGTCTAATAATCCATTTGGCCACACTTTTGTTGCCAATTTACAACACACATCAGCTGGCAAATATATTGCCCACCCTGTTCTAAATTATTGTTTCCTATTTCATAAAGCTCATAACTAGAACCTTTATATGCAAATAGCATTAAGGTGACTACTGCTTTCTTAGAAAACATTCAAGTAGACGTCCGAGGGTGTACAAAGAAGAAGAAAAACCTTTATCAGCCTGGCTCACCATGTGTCGAGATCTTTATCATGATTTTGCTGATCTGGATTGTAAACAAATATCGCCCCACTTGCATCTCGCACCATCGCTGGCCAACAGGACTCAAATCTAGAAAAGATATGAACCATTTTTGTATTATCAACCTCGGCATAAGTTTGCTGAAGGTCTATACTCCATGGGAAACTGAAGGGTGATGATGATGATGCCTAATCAATGTATTTATCTATTACCGACAGGATTATAATGCAGTGAGAGACAAACAATAGCCAGATTATGCTGGCAGATACACCCCTACAAGATGTAGAATCATATGCGTATCTTGGCTGCAATATAGACAAAGTTGGAGGGGAAGACAATGATATGTTGTTGTTGTTTAACTAGAGCTGCTGAGCTTTTTGCTCTTTTGCAGTCAATAACAAGTGAAGACTCTTTGGTATTATCTACACTGTATATCTAGGCTTTCCCTGTGGCTTTTCTGCCATTCTGAAACATGCTGAGTTGAAGTCTTGAGCTCCAGTTTCTCCAGACTGGCTTGCATTTAAAGGATCGTCACATCTGGTCCCAAGCTAGGAGTAAGAAGTGTGTTGATTCATTTCCCGCTACCCGAGGGGGCTCTCCAACTATGCAAAGCTAAAATACTGTGCTCTGATTCTGGGTTCTCCCAAAGAATTGTCACAACCTGCACACAGCCGCTTCTCAGCTTCCCCTGCCTATCACTAGGTCCACTGTGAGATTCTCCTGCATGGAGTCAACCAGGTCAAAGCCGAAGAATTCTGTCCAGGGCTCAAGTGACTTCGCCAAGTTTAGTGTGCAATGCTGGGTTCTCAACAAGTTTTACCACAGGGGGAATCCCTGGAATTGTGTGAATGATTTCAAGAGTCAATGAGGGTGTAATAAGCCTCAACGAGGTTCACTTCCACATATGTATATTGTAGCATTGTGCATAGTTGGTGATCATATAAAGATGACTCCAGATATACCTCCATGCATAAGACAATTATATCAAAACAAGAATACAAAAAGGCATAAGCAGCTTTCATTGCTTTGGGAAATATATGGAAATTGAAAGAAATCAGGCCCAAAACAAAAAAATAAGGATCTCCAGCTCAAATGTCAAGTCAGTCCTACTGTATGGCTGTGAAACACGGAGAACAACAATGACAACCAGAAGATACAAACTTTCATAAATGTGAGGTTACAAACAGGCTAGAAGAACTGATGTGGTTTGATAAGATCATCAATGTAGAAATGATGACAAGATCATTGATGTAGACTAATGACAAGATCATCAATGTAGAAATGATGACAAGATCATCAATGTAGACTAATGACAAGATGATCAATATAGAACTTATAACAAGATCATCAATGTAGAACTGATAACAAGATTATCAATGTAGAACTGATGACTAGGCCACCAATTTAGAACTGATGACAATATCATCAATGTAGAACTAATGACAATATCATCAATGTAGAACTAATGACAAGATTATCAATGTAGTTTTTTAAAATCTTAATTAAAAAAACTGTATAATCTAAAAATGAAACAAGATTATCAATGTAGAACTGATGACAAGGCCATCAATTTAGAACTAATGACAATATCATCAATGTAGAACTATTGACAAGATTATCAATGTAGTTTTTTAAATCTTAATAAAAAAACTGTATAATCTAAAAATGAAAGTACAACAACTATAACAATGTAGAGCTGATGACAAGATTATCAATGTAGAGCTGATGACAAGATCATCAATGTAGAACTAATGGGAAGAACCAGGCAGGGCCTGTGGCACAAGAGATGAAAAGAAGATGCTGGCATTTGATAGCATACACACTGAGAAAGGTAGGTGATAGTATTATAAGACAGACTCTGTTCTGGAATTCCCAGGGAAAGAGAAATAGAGGTAGGTTAAAAAACCTACAGAGAAGGGAATAGGAGAGTTATTGTTATTGCTATTGTTGAACAGAATCAAAACCCATAGGTGCTCAGTCTCCCTCAGTATACGTCAAAGAGTGTCAATGCTAACTGTTCCTCTAGCTCGCTGGTTGTAAACACGACAGATGCATCCTCTCATACGTCCATCTCTGCTAGCCTTACATTTGATGCCAAATTCCAACAGTCTTAACCTTGATGATTCATCTACTGCAGTGTCATTCTCTAACAGGCAATCATTAACTGTTCTCAGTATGTCTCCCTTATCCATATCCATAGTCCCCACTGTTGGGTGCTCGTGATGGTAGACAAGTAAGGAATAAAGAAGACATGAACAGACGTTGACTGCATATTCAAGTCAACTCTCTAACACTCCACTTCCCTACATCAGTATCTACTATGGAACTACTTTGACCTTTGAACATTGAGTGACTTAGTCATTAGAGTGCTTGCTTCTGCATGCAAAGTTACCAGATTTAAAATCAGCTAGTCATGCTCCAGCTTATTTAGCTGTAAATGGAAGCCTGACTCTGCTCTTGAGTTAGGGAAGGCAAAAGAACTGAGGAAGGGAACTGGCACCTTCACTTCATAAAAGCTAAGACATTGTGTAAATGAAGTCTCTAACACTTCACTCCCCTAAGGTGTGTGTGTGATATAACATGCAAATGAAACCAGTAGCATATTGCTTTATGCAATTTAGAGAAAAATGCTTACTGCAATTCATATGTGGAGAACAAAAACAACCAAAAAGCTAAACACATGCACACATGGGTGCTTGCGTAGAACAGAAAGATTCAAGTGGTATGACAAGATCACCAATGTGAAACTGATGACAAGAACCAGATCAGTGCCAGTGGAACAAGAGATGACAAGAACCAGATCAGTGCCACTGGAACAAGAGATGACAAGAACCAGATCAGTGCCAGTGAAACAAGAGATGACAAGAACCAGATCAGTGCCACTGGAACAAGAGATGACAAGAACCAGATCAGTGCCAGTGGAACAAGAGATGACAAGAACCAGATCAGTGCCAGTGAAACAAGAGTTTACAAGAACCAGATCAGTGCCAGTGGAACAAGAGATGACAAGAACCAGATCAGTGCCAGTGGAACAAGATATGACAAGAACCAGATCAGTGCAAGTGGAACAAGAGATGACAAGAACCAGATCAGTGCAAGTGGAACAAGAGATGACAAGAACCAGATCAGTGCCAGTGGAACAAGAGATGACAAGAACCAGATCAGTGCCAGTGGAACAAGAGATGACAAGAACCAGACCAGTGCCAGTGGAACAAGAGATGACAAGAACCAGATCAGTGCCAGTGGAACAAGAGATGACAAGAGATGAAGAACCAGTGCCAGTGGAACAAGAGATGACAAGAACCAGATCAGTGCCAGTGGAACAAGAGATGACAAGAACCAGATCAGTGCCAGTGGAACAAGAGATGACAAGAACCAGATCAGTGCCAGTGGAACAAGAGATGACAAGAACCAGATCAGTGCCAGTGGAACAAGAGATGACAAGAACCAGATCAGTGCCAGTGGAACAAGAGATGACAAAAACCAGATCAGTGCCAGTGGAACAAGAGATGACAAGAACCAGATCAGTGCCAGTGGAACAAGAGATGACAAGAACCAGATCAGTGCCAGTGAAACAAGAGTTGACAAGAACCAGATCAGTGCCAGTGGAACAAGAGATGACAAGAACCAGATCAGTGCCAGTGGAACAAGAGATGCCAAGAACCAGATCAGTGCCAGTGGAACAAGAGATGACAAGAACCAGATCAGTGCCAGTGGAACAAGAGATGACAAGAACCAGATCAGTGCCAGTGGAACAAGAGATGACAAGAACCAGATCAGTGCAAGTGGAACAAGAGATGACAAGAGATGAAGAAGCAGATCAGTGCCAGTGGAACAAGAGATGACAAGAACCAGATTAGTACCAGTGGAACAAGAGATCAGTGCCAGTGGAACAAGAGATGACAAGAACCAGATCAGTGCCAGTGGAACAAGAGATGACAAGAACCAGATCAGTGCCAGTGGAACAAGAGATGACAAGAACCAGATCAGTGCCAGTGGAACAAGAGATGACAAGAACCAGATCAGTGCCAGTGGAACAAGAGATGACAAGAACCAGATCAGTGCCAGTGGAACAAGAGATGACAAGAACCAGATCAGTGCCAGTGGAACAAGAGATGACAAGAACCAGATCAGTGCCAGTGGAACAAGAGATGACAAGAACCAGATCAGTGCCAGTGGAACAAGAGATGACAAGAACCAGATCAGTGACAAGAACCAGATCAGTGCCAGTGGAACAAGAGACGACAAGAACCAGATCAGTGCCAGGGGAACAAGAGATGACAAGAACCAGATCAGTGCCAGTGGAACAAGAGATGACAAGAACCAGATCAGTGCCAGTGGAACAAGAGATGACAAGAACCAGATCAGTGCCAGTGGAACAAGAGATGACAAGAACCAGATCAGTGCCAGTGGAACAAGAGATGACAAGAACCAGATCAGTGCCAGTGGAACAAGAGATGCCAAGAACCAGATCAGTGCCAGTGGAACAAGAGATGACAAGAACCAGATCAGTGCCAGTGGAACAAGAGATGACAAGAACCAGATCAGTGCCAGTGGAACAAGAGATGCCAAGAGAACCAGACAAGTGGAACAAGAAGAACAGATGTGCCAGTGGAACAAGAGATGCCAAGAACCAGATCAGTGCCAGTGGAACAAGAGATGACAAGAACCAGACCAGTGCCAGTGGAACAAGAGATGACAAGAACCAGATCAGTGCCAGTGGAACAAGAGATGACAAGAACCAGATCAGTGCCAGTGGAACAAGAGATGACAAGAACCAGATCAGTGCCAGTGGAACAAGAGATGCCAAGAACCAGATCAGTGCCAGTGGAACAAGAGATGACAAGAACCAGATCAGTGCCAGTGGAACAAGAGATAGACAGGACACACAATGAGAAAACCTGTTGATAGTATTACAAGGCAGTTCGTGTTCTGGAATCCACAGGGTAAGAGAGGTAGAGGGAGATCAATGAGCACACAGAGAAGAGAACTGGAGACAGACATGAAGAAGACATGGAAAGACCTTGAGCTGATGGAATGGGACAGGAAGAGTTAGCATAAGTTTGTTGAAGGCCTATAATCCTTGGCGAGCCGACAGATGATGATGAGTGAATTCATAAATAGAAGATAACTGATTCTGAGATGTTTACATTTAATGAAACTTTAGCTTCTCTGCTATCAAACAGTATAGGTTACATGTGTGATAGGGTGGGCGAGAGATGATGATGATGTTGTGATATGTGATCACTTTCTTGCAGACTCGCAACCGACCTGATCAACAATAAAACTCTGATTCTAAGGCAGGGGCTGTATTTATTCATACAACCCAGTCAGTGACCAAGCGCATGAAGCAAACATTAAACAAATAAAACAAAGCAAACAAAACACCGACTAGTTAAAATCATAATAGTTAAATAATGAGAAACGATACTCTCACCTGCCAAACAGTCCTTCCACGCCACCTGACACACTCAACTATCACACACACACACACTCATGCATGTCATCCAATGAGACTAGTATGGTGTTGTGCATGAGGCTCGCAATCTCACCATGTAACACAGATTGCTACCGAAACCACTACTGCACGAGCATCTGAATGCTTTGTGAGGGCTTCATGTGGATGCCAGCCACGTTGGTGGCCCCATGCTAAATAAGGAGCGAGAAGAGAAATATATATCTCCAAATGAGCCCACGTGCTCTCACAAACAATTCTACACAAAACAATAATTAAATAATAATAAAATGGACATAGAATAATGTTCAACTATATGTACAACGAATACTCTCATTAATGAGCATAAACCACCACCTCGCAACTGATCCACTTAAATATTCATCCCTGCACTCTGAAGCATGTCGTATATGCCGACTGATGAGATTGGGAACTCATCATATAAAACACATTGTTACTGAAACAACCATTGCAATAGCATAAAAATGCTTCTTGTGGGCTTGTGATGGACACCAGTTGCATTGGTGTTTCCATGCTCCGCAAGGAGCAAACAGAGAAACATCTCTGTCTCAACGTGTCTTACGCACAAAGGAGTGGCATTGCACTCACCAGAAATCTAAATGACTATCAAAGTAAACCACTACAGTAGCATTGTGATCAATTATCGTGAAATACACTAAATTACCATTACATCAAAGAATAAAATAAAATTACTCTTGACTTAACAAAACTAGAACTAAATACATCACCTAAAGGAAATTTAACATGAAAACTATCTACTGTACACAACCAGGTGTAATTAACCTTGACTAACACAATAAAACAATTATCGTGAAATAAACTTTAACCTAAACTATCCCTTCCATTACTGAAGAAAATTACATTAACCTTCCTTCACCCACGTGACAATTCACCCATTATAAATAGCATAACATCACTATGCCTATAGAATGTGGTAACTAAGAGTGTTAATGCAGACTCACTGGTGCCACGTTTATACACATTGCATGATGCTTTTCATGAACACGTGGCTGCCATCTTGCCAACAGTTAATATTAGTAGTAGACTGCTTTTCTGCCCGGCCTCACAAATGAAATAGGTTCCTACTATATTCGCTTTTCTTGCCTGGCCTAATGAATGAAATAATTGCTACTAAACTCTCACAGCTGTGATTTGAACTTAACACTAGTAAAATCTATCCACACATTATTTTCACTCATTTATAACTTTAAAACTAAACCTAATGTCCTGGAAGAAATCTCCTTTGCAAACACATCTATCTATTTTGTTAAACTCTAGAACTAATCTCTACAAAATACGCTAACAATTATAGCCGAAGTGCTCTGGTTTCTTTGTCCATCTCCTACCCACACAGGGTGCCTCGTTTTGTTTGTTCTCTCTAGGCTGTTCTGACTAAAAGGGCCTTTCGCCAGCTCACTCTCTCTTTATATAGGCCATAGGTAGGACTAATCGCTCAACTTAGTGTGCGCCGCGTAGTGATTGGGCCACGCAAATAACACATGCGATGAATGCTCTAGAAGGAGCGAAAACACAAATATAACAAACAACTATTTCTAGGCTTTATTGTGGCCTAGTAATATATATTCCTCTTGAAGATGTTGTGGTAGAAAGGCACTGAACCACGGAGACAATGGTGATGACAAGATGGCGCTGTTACACATGTATCAAAAATTATCTTAATACATTTAAAGTATATATGAAATGATGATCTGATCTTTAACACTGACATGGCGCTGAGCTTTAAACTTTGACATTACAGGCATACCATTTGCAAACGTATAGCACTCTGCACAGAATAAATCAGTTAAAATATTTACATCACTATTCCTAAAGATGCCAGAATGCTACTAATCCTATCAGTTGCATCTTTCTCTCTAGCTCTCTTTCTCCCTCCCTCCCTCACTCACATGATTTACATGTAAACGAAGATATACATACATTTAAAATAACTTATTAAACATTAATACTTCATTCAGCAAATTACATATAAAGCTAATTTTGTTCTGTTTGTTTGTGTTAATAATTTTTGTCACGTCAGCCACACTTTTCCTTGACTTACTTTCTGTCACCGCTGCAATCCCATAATTCAACATCAATGGAGGAGCGCCCACTGTCTGTTGGGCTTGCTTCAAATTCAACAATCCTGAAGATGAACAAAGAGTATATGGTATTTGAGTTGGAAAGTTAAAATGTTATATTAAGGAAATCAGAAACCTGAAGCTTGTGAATTGTTGGGTTATAGAAAAATGGTAAGAAAATGGGTTTCATCATTTTCCTTTGTACGACTTACGAAGCATAAAGTCACCATGGAAGCCTGCACTAAGTATTCACATGCTCTAGCAGCGGTGCTTTCTGTGGCAAGATGTTTGACATGATGAGGTTGCCAGCTCAGAACACAACCTCATATTAGCTGCCTTGTAATACATACCTCAGGGTGCAGTCTAGTTCTATTCTTTCTTACAGCTGGAAACTCCATGGGGACAAAGCGGGTGTTAAGTTGACGTTAATTTCTATTATGGAAGATGTCACCTCTGAAGTGCATATTAATTGCCTCTTCTTTCTATTGTAAGGTGTGCTATGTGTTCTGACTGCACATAATTTTCATTTCATTTCATTGTATCTCACAAGTAGAGCTGCACCGAATATTTGATTCGGTGCCGAATAGTGCATTAAATGAACTATTCATATTCGGCCGAATAGTACGCTGCCATCAAATACGAATAGTAAATTTAGGTCAACTCACAGCGTGATAATTTTACACCCAGAAAGTAGGCTGACTGGTTCTGCTACTAACTCAACACACCACACCTTGCGATGCATACTTTAGCGTGTAAACACATAAAGAAGGGAAACCCGAAGCCTGTAAACAGTAAATAAATATTACACACACATAAAGGTATGTTTTACATGTAGCGGGTTGCATCAGCTGACTAGACAGAGGGAACAAAGTCGTGGGCAATAGACAGTGCAGAGGCAATGAAAGTACATCAAGCCATTGGCAAAATGATGGCACTAGACATTCAGCCATATTCTATCGTGCAATATGTCGGTTTCAAGTTTCTGGTTGGTTTGCTGGAGCTGAGATACACAATGCTAAGCAGGAAATTTTTTACTGACCCAATTATTCTTAACATGTACACCTCTGTTTGGGCTAATATCCAGCACAATGATATCTCGCCACACCTCCAACAAGCGTCCCAAGTGAACGTCTGTTCAGCACTATAGGCAACATGTTTTCAGATAACAGATGTTGTCTTTTGGCAGAGAATGTTGAGAGACTCGTTTTTATTAACGCCAATGCATGTTTCATGCAGCAATTTAAAAAGTGATTAATGGCTATTTGACTGCATTTTTTGTAATGGTGTATAATGAATAAATATGTCAGTAGACCTATTGAACACAACTTTTTATGCCCAACATTCACTCACAATTTGTATCCGTATTCGCATTCGGCCGAATAGTAAAAACCACTATTCGGTGCAGCCCTTCTCACAAGTTATAAGCTTGCTTTTATTACAAATTTTAAAAACAATTTATTATCACAGGTATTTAATCAAATATTCTGGTGTGAGACTACGTTCTTTTTATTATTTTCTAAGATTTTTGAAACTCTTAGGTACAAGTTGTCCCAATGCAGATACTGCTGTAGGGAAAAGAAGTGTTAACGATTTCACTATACTAGGTCCAGCTTTGACAGGTTGGGTGATCTCACTGCTTTTGCCTTCCCTAACTCAAGTGCAGAGTCAGGTACTCATTTACAGCTGAGTAGACTTGATCATGCCTCCGCTGTGTTTCGAATCCTTTACCACAAGAGCCCAGTACTTTAATCACTCTTGAAACTTTTACTGCATCTAAATATTTTATGGCTTTCTTATTCATATCTTATTGTAGTTAGTTTAGTTTTTATTTTATGAAAATTTTTGGGCGAGACATCCGTGAATGTGCGGTACAGCATATGTAGGGAATGTTTTCTAAAAAGCTGAGAAATCCTGGTTGCAAACAATATATCATTAATACTTCATCAATTACAGTAATGTCACGTACATGCTGTAGACAAGTCACACAGATAAATCTGACATAATTATGATAAAAGTGTTTATAATGCTACCTCACATCAGATCAGCTGCCATCTTTACATTGAAGGTAGGCTGTAGTGGCTCTCTAACGTCTATCTCTTATCTTGATGGTCAATCTGTTAGGATATTTTCTGACCATCTCTTAATGGTATCTTCTCACTTGTAGTATTATCTTTTAATGTTCCTTTTATTAAAGGCTTTCAGCAACGGGTGGGTCTCTTTATGCGTCCAAAATATTTTATTTGTCTAATTTTTATTTCGCTCATGAATTCTCTTTTTGTTGCTAGATTTTATAGGGCTTCTTTATTTCTTTTCCTTCCATGAGATGTGCCCCATTATTCTATATATACGAGGGAAGGTAAAAAAGTAATGCCTCCTATTTTTTATGTATGTAAGTACTGCATCGGTGTGCAATTTGTAAATTTAGCAGGATTCCTCAAACACTCTTCTGCACTGTATAGCATTACCAACCTGTTTCAGTAACAGGTGGCACCACTGTAACAGTTTAAAAATGGCTGCCAAAGACGTTCGGTTAAAACAACGTTATGCCATAGAATTCCTCAATGCTGAAGGCGAGACCCCAATTCGCATCCACGAACGTTTGAAGAATGTTTATGGAGATTCTACAGTGGATGTTAGCACTGTCCAACGTTGGGTACATTGTTGTGATGAAGCTGAAGTAGGTCAATCCTCAATGGCTGACACAAAGCGGACTGGCCGTCCGTCTACCGCAGTGACTCCACACAACATTCATCGAGTTGATGGAATCATTCGTGGTGACCGTCAGGTAACACTGGATGACCTTTCTTCCATGTTGTCCATTAGTAAAGGCAGTGTCCAGAACATCATTAAAGATCTGGGTTATTCAAAAGTTTGTGCACAGTGGGTACCCATTAAAAGATCAGAGAACTGCACTACTGTTGCACGATAATGCCACGCCACACACCGCTAAACGCACCATTGATGCGATCGCAGAATTTGGCTGGACATTATTACCACATCCCCCTTACAGTCCCGATCTTGCACCTTCTGACTTCCATCTGTTTGAACCACTGAAAGAAGATCTTTGCGGACATCACTTTGAGGACACCGAGACCCTTAAACGAGCTGTACGCCAGTGGTTTAGGAAAAAGGACACACATTTTTACCGTGCAAGGAACATGCCCTTGTGAGAAGATGGACAAAAACTGTAACAAATAACGGAGACTACATTGAGAAATAAATTTTTGAAATTCAGACTTGGGGCTACATTTCAATGTGAATTTTATCTGTTTTCTTGCCTATTGAATGGAATTAAAAATTACGAGGCATTACTTTTTGACCTTCCTTCGTATTTACATTTCACGGGCCCCAGTTCTTGCTTCCAAATAGTCTGCTATATATAAACCACCAAAATAAATAACAACAGTCATAATTATATACACTGTAGACAAGACAATAATCTACCTGACACCCTGAGTGGGATGATATTCTCCACCTGAGGACTCTGTGGCATCAGCAAGAAAGTTGCAGAGAACAGTTTTTCCAGACTATGAATATAAAGTAAATGTAAATTATTTTTAGGAGCTGTAAATGTAAGAACAAAAGAAACAAATTCTATCTCTATTCAACAGTTATGCAGGTATTCATCAATTTATCCAAAATTATGAAATTAAAAAAGCTCTGAAAACCAACAGTTTGTGGGGCCTCACTCATGTGCACGACAAGACTCAAGAAGGTGTGAGACTTACCTGTCAACCTCCTGAGTTAAAAACCTGTACGCTATAACAATAAAACATGTACAGATTGTTAGAAATGCACACAATTTGAATAAAAACCTTACAAAGTAAAATAAAAAAAATACCTACATGTTTGTAATACAGAAGATAGTTTTAAAATAGTAAAAACAATAAATCAAAGTTACACATTTTTAGCTAAAATTAACTTTGTTCCTTTAATTCTAGATGTGCTGCATTACATGCAACAACGTAATTTTGTAATTTAAAAAAAATATCAACAGATGGTTAAAAATCTTTGCAGCAGGGGTCTGTGTTTATCTTACACACAATTATGGAAAAAAAAACCTGTACAAAGTGCTTGTGCACCTGTCTTCTTCTTCTTGAATCCTTAGCCCCAGACTGACAAAGCAGTCAGTAGCCCTCACGCCTAGTGGCGTCTTGTAGGGCAGCAACAAACTGCCTCCTTTTTGCTCAGTCAGTGGCCATCCTTTGTGCGGTGCCCCAACTCTGGTTCATGTTTTGCATCACAGCCTCCATTTATCTGCGCCAGGTTGTCTTTGCTCTGCCTTTCACTGTCCTTCTGGGGTCCATAGCATAGCAGTTCTGGTGATAGTGTCAGGGTCCCTTCTGAGGACATGGCCAACCCAGTTCCAATATCTGCCAGCAGTGATGGTGTGCATGTCTTTTTAGACTGCACTGTATAAGCAATTCCTGGTTGGAGATGGTATTCGGCCAAAAAATTCAAAGAATTCTCCTTAGGCAGGTTGTGTGGAAGGAGGATAATTTGGACATTTCCTTTTCTGTTACTCTCCATCACTCTGCACCATACAAACATACAGAAAGTACATAACTCTCGTATAATCTTAATTTGGTGTTTGTGCTATAATGAGAAGATTTCCAAATGTTGTTTAGGTTGGCGAAGGCTGCTCTGGTTTTATTCATTCTGTTACAGATGTCTTTGCTTTTTCTGCCGTCTGGTGTTACTATGCTTCCTAGTTGTGTATATGTACTTGTACGCCTGTACAATGACCAAAATTGAAAAAAAAGCTGTTCCGATTACCCCTTTCCTGTGCAAGATGACAGGTATGGTGAGACATCAGTTCCATAGACAAGATATATTATTTTATTGATAAAATAGAAGAACTGTAGAACAATAACCCAGATGACACTATATAGTTGCATTTTACATCATCTATGTTTCCACATTATGATGACAATGACTGGTAACAGTTTCAGTAACATTCTGGCAAAATGGCAGACCTTGTTTCACTATCCTTCCCATTTACACCTGCTTCTACCAACAGGTAAGGTGCATCAAAATACCTACCACAATTTTGAACAATTTGTATGAACATAGAAACAGACGAAAATGGAGGCCAGTAAACAATTAACATAAACGTATATGCTGCAGGCACTCATGAGATATAAAGAAGTAGAAAACTAGACAACAGAAAAGTAACAGGTCTACAGGGAAATCGAACAATGTAGTTAGTCGCGATTTGCTTCCGAAGCGAGACAATGACGCCGTTCGGATAGTCCTGGGTTCGATCCCACTTCTGTCACTTTTCAGTTGTTTAGTTTTCTACTTTTTTTTACTTCTCACGAGTGCCTACAACATACACATTTATGCTTCTTATTAACAATTAGTCAGGGAGCCGCGCTGGTGTAATGGTTACCACGATGCGCTAGCGACCAGGTTTTCAAGGTTCAAGCCCGGGCGCTTGCATTTGTAGGAGTGTCATCAACTGGGATTTGACTGAATAACCTGAACGGCTCCTGCAGATAAACCCTCTGTGGATGGGAAGGAGCGAAGCTCCTGACCGGGTTGGAAGAAAAGTCCACTGGCTCCCCAGACTCGCAATGACGTGTCATTTGGCCAAAAAGGGCTGGAAAGCTCGAGTGCCGCTGGTTAGAGAAAAAAAACAAAAACAATTAGTCAATGGCTGTGAGGAGAGCTCAACCCCACATTCACGGTACTCTTTCACTTTACAAATTCAATACTTGCTCCAATATTACTCTGTGTAACTCACCTCTGGCGGTCCAACAACAATTACTTTGACTTTAGACATGACTAGATCGGATAATTTTAATAAAATTTTCAACCGAAAATAACTGCTAAGACCTGGAACTAGCTTCAGTTTACAATAGCAACGACAACGGATGTGGAATGTTATGTAAAGGGAGAACATTCACTTTGAAAAACTAGAAAGCAAATTAACGGATTAGACCCAAAAGTTGACGGAGTATAGAAACTGAGGCTTTTAAAACGTGTCTTACAGCGGAGCTTGTCGGACATAAACAACTTTATTCTCATCTTGACCTTAAGTTCTTTTATACTTGGACATGCGCCCAAAATAACCGACGGACTTTGCATCGAGGTTGAATGAGGCGCGTCTTACCAAAACGAGACAAAATCGTGTTAAAAAAAAGTAGCAACTCTGAAGCACACGAGCTAAAAAACCCCACCCATTGTACTCCACGTCTTACCGCAGTTCCCCTCAACTTCCTCGAGCTAAAAAACCCAGGTTTTTATGAGCCCAATTTAGTTACTACATTTTTAAACGTGACTGCCGGTACTTATTTTGCTTTTATTTATTTATTTATAAAGATGAGGTTAAATTTTGTATATCAAAATGAGCAGAAATAAAAGCGCTATTAGATGAACATAGTTAAACAGTTCCGTGATCAAAAGAATTTATATAACATTACAAATGCAATAATAAAGATAAAATTTTGTTTAAATTAAGAAAATTATTACAATTGTTTGGACTTACCATAATATTTAAAGCAAAAACAAACCTGAAACTCCTGACACCAGTTTCTTTTTAGATTATATTGACTTTTTTATGTAACACGTAATCAAATCGACTATATCATGATAAAACATAGATTTAAGAACAGTGTCACAAGTGCAAAGACACATCCTGGCGCCGACATAAATTCAGATCACAATCCAGTTGTCATCAAAGTAAATATAAAGCTGAAAAGAGCAGGAAACAGAAGACAGGAGGAACCCCAGATAGAAATATCAGCGCTGAAACAACCAGATATAAAACAGAAATATTTAATCGAAGTCAAAAATAAATACCAACAGTTATTGACAGAAAGCATGGAGCAGTATAGAAGAGAAAACCCAGAAGAAAAAGCAACCGCAAAATGGGAATGCTTAAAAACAAGCATACAATCAGCAAATGCAAATTTACCTAAAAAGGAGTCTAAGAAAAATCAAATTTGGATGACAGATGACATCTTGAATAAAATGGCAGAAAGAAAGAAAGCAAAAAATACTCCAGAATATAAAACAATAGACAATGACATACGTACTATGTGTAGAGAAGCAAAAGAACGGTGGATAGAAACAAAATGTAAGGAAATAGAAGACTTGGAAGCGAAGCACATGACAAGAGATATGCATGAAGAAATAAAGAAATTATCAAATCGGTCGCGGTTTGCACAAGGAGGAAGCTGTATCAAGAACAAAAATGGTGTAATATTACTTGATGAGAAAGACATATCAAACAGATGGGCAGAATACGTAAAAGAACTATTCGAGGACAACAGAGGTAAAAAACCATCACCAGATTCTAATGAAGGCCCACACATTCTCAGATCAGAAGTAGAGAATGCCATTCATATGATACAAAAAGGAAGATCAGCAGGCATGGATAACATAAACATTGAAATGATAGAAGCTCTGGAGAGCTTTGGTATAGATACAATCACAGAAATATGCAATGATATATACAATACAGGATATTTACCACACGACATGAAGACATCAGTTTTTATAACATTGCCCAAAAAACCAAATGCAACAGAATGTTCAGACTTCAGAACAATCAGCCTGATGAGTCATGCAATTAAGATACTGCTCAAAATCATACAGGAAAGAATAAAAAGTAAAGTAGACAGCGAAATCCAAGAAGAACAGTTTGGTTTTAGACGGAACAGTGGAACAAGAGAGGCAATATTTTGCCTAAGAAGATTAGCAGAAAAATATACAGAGGTCCAAAAAAGTATGTATATGTGCTTCATTGACTATAAGAAGGCTTTTGACAGAATCCATCATGAGAAAATAATTGAATGCCTCAAAGACATAGGTATTGATGGAAAAGATATAAGAATACTCAGTAACCTTTATTGGGAGCAAACTGCCACAGTAAGATCGGGAAGGAATTATTCACCATACATAGACATAAAAAGAGGTGTCAGACAAGGTTGTGTGCTGTCCCCCTGCCTATTTAATTTATACACCGAAAAAATTTTCAAACAGATACAGGAAATACCAGGACTGAACATCAGTGGAAGATCAATAAACAACCTTAGATATGCAGATGATACCGTGTTGTTAGCTGAAAGCGAACAGGAGTTACAAGAACTAGTGAAGCAAGTGAACAGTATAAGTCATGAATATGGACTCGACATTAATATTGAGAAAACTAAAACTATGATAATTAGCAAAACAGACGATAAACCCACATTAAAGATAAGCGTAAATGGGAAAATCCTGGAACAAGTCAAGAGCTACGTATATCTTGGTCATATAATAACAGAAGATGGCAGATGTGAAACAGAAATCAAGAAGAGAATAGGAATGGCCAAAGCTACATTCAACAACATGAAACATATACTGACATCCAAACAGTTATCTCATAAATTAAAACTGAGAATCATAAAGTGTTATATATATTCTGCATTTCTGTATGGTGCAGAAACATGGACGATGAATAAGCATTTGGAAGAAAGAATTGAGGCTCTTGAAATGTGGATATATAGAAGAATGGGGCGTATCTCATGGAAAGAGATGAAAACAAATAAGGAGGTCCTAGAAAATCTAGGTATGAAAAGAGAACTAATGAGAGAGGTCAAAGTTCGGCAGCTAAAATACTTTGGCCACATAAAAAGGCATAACACCTTGCAGAAGACCATAACAGAAGGGAGAGTTGAAGGTAAACGTGCAAGGGGAAGACAGCGCTATAAGTGGGAAGATAACATCAAGAGATGGACGGGAAAGAGTCTATCAGAGTGTACCACCAAGACAAGAGACAGAAGACGTTGGAGATCCATTACAGCCAACCTCCGTTGTGGAGATGGCAACTGATGATGATGATTGACTTTTATGCGGTATATGAAAGTTTCAATTATTATCTGATCATAAATAACGTTTTTATGACAATTTGAAATTGTTGTCACAAGGAGAAGAAACACTATCGATGTTGAAATATGTTCAACTTCATCTCATCCAACTTCTGCTTCAGTAATGTTAGCCAGAAACACTATTTTATCAGTTGTGGTTGTTCTTGGTCTGAGTTGTGATCTAAATTTATCTTCTGCTTCTTTTATAGGGCCTCTATGTTTCCCTTTTATCTCTCCTTTTCCAATTGACGGATCCAAGTGGGGGGATGAGGGGGAGGGGCGATATCCCCCGCCCGGGACTTTTAAAACCTTTATTTCATATCAACCACTCCAGTATTCCCCCACTTGGGACTTAAATGTAAGTAACTTTAGTTCGGACGACGGACGAATTAAAACATGCCTGGTACTGGACAATGGTAAGTACCCTACAATTTTCGAACGTAGTTTAGTTCATTCTTTGTTGTTACCAGACTTCATAGTAACTTTATAATGCATTGTGCACATTTTTGCGTTAACGTTACCACTTAGCAGAATATTACAGAAACAAACCCTTGAATTTAAGTTCATCTGGTGCATGCATTGAAGATCTTCTTATACGTCTGAATAGCCAAAGAGATGGTGCAGAAAACGTGCTTGATGTCGGGCGGCAGTATTTACATGTCTGTAGACGACCAGACTCGGGGAATAAAGGTTACCACTGAAAATGTTGTCACTATCAGAGGCTAACTTTCTGGGGGAAATAATGTAGTTATATGAGAGTGAAGGGCGTTCAGGTAGTAGAAGACAATGACATAATGACGAGCGACTACGATCAGATGCTTCGTAAATCCCATGGTTTATGAGAAGAAAAGAAAAGGGGAGGGGGGTTATTCGAAGCTTTAGATTTCATTTATACTAGATCTCAAAATGCAAAGCCAGAACAGACGTCGAGTTCTCGGAGTGGTCATAAGGTAATTTGTGCTGGGGTAAACATTCTTCACGTCGTTTCTCGTGTGCCCATGTTATAAGTCGACCTGAATGTTTACTTTCTCTTGTGATTCAGTTTCTAGTTTCATGTTATCTTCTTATTTCCCTTTCTTTGCTTTGTATAGAGCATGTAACCCCCACTGCAGCTGGCCCTCTTGCAAGAATCCTGCAGCAAAGACGTCATGTGATCTTACAGCGGGTGATTACTGTAGTAATATGTTTTAATAATAAAGCTACCACCCCTGTATAGAAGCAGATATTAATTGTCTCTTATGACATGCTTGACGTCAGTGGCGTCACTAGGGGGCTGCGGACCGCACCAAAATGACTGTCTATAAAATTTTTGTGCAGTGTTTCAGCAGAAATTTATTATTTGTTATAAAAATATTTCTGTAGTTAGTTATAACCACAAAAACATTTTTTCGTAACCCCAGCTTACATGTACTTTGTCAGTATATCTACAAGGCTAAAACTCTATGCTCATTTACTTTTTGAACCTTCTTTGATTATGCAAACCTAATCCATTAATATATCTCATGTAACGGTAAAGTTTAACGGTTATGCGCCGGTGACACTGTACTAATTGTAATTGTATGAGGCCAGCTGTGAAGGCAGATATTTAACAAAACTAATAATATTTAACAAATATTACAACACACTGAACTAACTCAATAGTGTAAAATTTTTTGATAGAATTATATTACATTTATTTTGTTCTGTGTCAATTTTTTAGGTTGACCAGAACTTAAAAGGATTTAGAGATTAGGAAAGAAATGCATGGAATATTATATCATAAATGCAATAGTGTACATATATATGTACTATACTATTTAGTTTTATTAAAATGTTCTAGTAGTCATCTACTTGGGAGGATAGTTAATGTTTGTGCTGTTGGGGTGGCCTCATCACACCTGTCTATATTGACTACACAGTGTCCAGAAAATGGTGGGAATTTTTATGGGGGTATTAGTAACTAAACGGTGTTGGTGAATGTCCAGCAGACCAG
The DNA here is from genome assembly GCA_024509875.1 of Oreohelix idahoensis. Classification (NCBI taxonomy): domain Eukaryota; kingdom Metazoa; phylum Mollusca; class Gastropoda; order Stylommatophora; family Oreohelicidae; genus Oreohelix; species Oreohelix idahoensis. Next base: position 373,161 of record JAMPIV010021671.1, on the reverse strand, counting down.
AGGCTCACTCATCTTGTAGTTGTAGCTCTGGTGCTGAAATCTGATGGTCCCACCTCTCCGTGCTGGCGGGCAATAATGGTGGTCTCTGTCACAAATACTGCACAGATACACTCGAGTAAAGTCACCAGCTGAATAGACACTGCTTGGTTGACAACAGAAACTCACAGCTCTGCAATCAAAGTATGGGCCATGTGTCAAAATCTATTCTCTACCCACGTCTGGACACAACACTGACACAACAACCACATCATACAGACAGGTCAGATCTCTCTGACCAAACAGCACATTTACCATGGTGGGTTTACATCAGATAGATCCTCCCAGACTATAGATTCTGAAAAATATTTATTAGTTTTCTGCCCTAAAAGAGGATAGGTAGTATGTTTCATTATTCTCAACACTTGATCTGTCTTGCCTAACTCTTGCTGGAGTTTATGTACATTGTTGGTCCCTAGACCCTGACTTGGGCGGGGGGTCTAGAGCAAATCCCTACTTGTTTGTAAGGCTAGATTTCGATATGGCAGTATCAAATCACTCGAACATGAAACAATATTCAAAATATATAAGGAAATAATTTCAATCTTACCAGATTATGAATAAATAACACAGAATTGCTAGCAAAACTCAGCTGAGCTGCTGGCTATAGTATGGCGTCCCTAAACTTCTTACACTTTCTTTCATATGGAAATCACCACACTTTAAAATCTGTGTCTATCACTGAACAACTATTGAGAAATGACCCCAAATCCGCGTCTAAGCGCCGACAATATGCTTGTCTGTGGCCAATCACTGCCTAGGTTTATTTTAATTTCAAATTTCCTACACTAAAGTCATTTCAGTCATGCTTCAGTCAAGTATGGATGTTTATCTGTTAGTCTGTCCGTCTCTACTTGTGTTTCTACAAAAATGTACTTGATTTTTGAACCAACCTTTCTCTCCCCTCCAAAATTTTGTCGTTAAAAGTTATATTTAGACACAGCTACCACCCAAAAACCCTCTCCTCCATACTAAGTAAATTTGAACACCTGCGTCCCAAGGTCGTGTTTTTTTGTGCAATTAGCGACACTTTTAGATTCAATACAGTCTGTCGATGATGTGAACAACACTGTCTTTTGTCATTATCTTCAATATTATCTATCCGTCTGTAAAATTAAGAACATATTAGTTCACTGCTCAGAATAGGCCATCCGGCCAGCTAATTTTTATATTCCTAACATTAATATTAAGAAAAAAAAAGTACTTTTTAATTTTTGTAATATTCCTAACATCTGCGTTTAGCCGCTGAATTCAAATCAAGGCCTTGGTATCGCGCAAAAGCGTCCAATAAATGACTGTGGCGTAACATATCTATGGTCCCTTCTGTCGAGTTGCTTACTTTTTATGTCAACTTGGGAAACGTGACTTTTCTCCGTTCCCCCCCCCCCCCCCCCCCCCCCCCCGCCCTCCTCCCCTCCCCTCCCCCCCCCCCCAATTGCGTCTCCTTAGCCTTTCTAGTCTCACGCAATCTTTCCAGTCATATTTTTCCTTTTTGATCCTCCGTTCCCCTCCTGTCTAGCAAGTCAATTTTTATGGAGGGTGATGACCCGCGGTCTAGGCGATCATGTACTATTCGCAGCCTACGCATTATGTTTTTATCCTTAAATGTTATCTTTGGAGGTAATTTACCGTTGTATCTCTGTCAATTTCACTACAGACACCAACCAACCCTAGTGACGCCACTGCCTGACGTAGCAGTTGGCCTATTCTTTGTTGTTTGTTTTATTCTCTGACAAGACAGTACATGATCTGAGATTAGTCAAATATGACATCTTCTTCTTCTTTGATCCTTAGCTGCCGACCGTCAAAGCAGTCAGTGGCCATTACGCTTGGTGGCGTCTTGTAGGGCAACAACAAATTGATTCCACTTTGCTCGGTCGGCGGCCATCCTTCGTACAGTGCCCCAACTCTGGTTCATTCTTTGCATCTCAGCCTCCACAGTCCTCCGCCAAGTTGTGTTTGGTCGGCCTCTCTTTCGTTTTCCTTCAGGGGTCCATAGCATAGCTGTTCTTGTGATGGCATCGGGGTCTCTTCTGAGGACATGGCCAACCCAGTTCCAGCGTCTGCCAGCTATGATGGTGTGCATGTCCTCTTGCTTGCTACGAGTAAGCAGATCCTGGTTGGTGATGGTATTCGGCCAAAAGATTCGGAGAATTTTTCTTAGGCATGTTGTAAAATATGACATGCAGACTTCTTAATGTTTTGGTACTTTCAACCATGTTACTAACTTATACCATGTTCTTTTGTTAATTTGCTTTGCAAAAGTGGAAAACATACAAAAACGTTATTTTAACCACGAAAAAGTTGCAAGAAACGGTTAAAATAATAATGTTATGCCTTCTTTTTGTTTCTGACCGCAAAATGTCAATCTTTGAGGACATTTCTGATAAGCAGACGTTCGGATAGAAGTATTTTAGATGGTCCCAGCGACATCTACTTATCCGGACTGCAATGTATAAAGTATAAATATATAAATCACTGTATAAAGTTAATTTATAAAACTGATTCCATACCATTCTATTTTTTAAAATTTATATATTTACAAAGATCAGTGATGGTGTGACGAGAACGTGAGACGCTGGAGGAGGTCTCGTAATTCTTGTTGATGATGGCAGATGATTGGTGGATTGGGTGTCATCACGGACACTCCGGGACTTTACCCGCCCTTCTGCCACTTGTTAACAGTGTGGTAGCTGTGACAGACTTGTGTGTTTTGTTTGGAAAGGGGAGAGAAACACATACATTCGCACAATTTTACATTTTCGATATGCTCCATTTGGACTTATTGGGAAAAAAGGGAGCGGGGGGAGAATGATGCTTTATGTTGATATCAGAACTATTATCTTGAATTAACTACCCGTCTTAACTGGCTTAAGTTGTAGTTCTGTAAGTTGCCCCTTATATGCGGCACAGAGAAAGTGCAAATGGCCGACGCCAGCTCCTTTCGTGGAAAAGCTTTACGGGGATTCAAATAGCCTCAAACTGACTACTGCTTTCTTTGAGAACATTCAAGTGGACGTCTGAGAGTGTACGAAGAAGAAGAAGAATTAACTACACAATATATCCTAATTATAACCCATCAAGGGTTGAACGGGATATATTTTCTTTAAAAAATACAAGAGTTCTTATGTTGGAGCTTAATTTATTAGATGGTTCTCTTCATTCTTATTGTCGTCTGCAGCTAACGCCGTGGAGTCCTGGTGATTATTGTCATCATTATTTCCCTTTACAATTAGCTCCCACACGCAGCTGATCGTCTAGCAGGAAGCCTGAACCTAAGTTTTCACGGGCTCCCTGCAGTAATTTGTTAGTAGATCCAAGCATAAACGCATACCATACTAATAGCCTCTTCCTACATGCTTGAAGTAGAAGTGGTCATATTCTTCCTGTATTTTCTCAAAGACCCATGGAAACCTCCACAGTGCAGGCATCGTCATGTGGCTGGTTACTGGATTGTAACCCAGAGCACATACTACGGCCTATGTGCTGTCGTTTAGTATTCCTTCAAGATATTTGTGACAACCTTGATCCTCTTTTTTCTTGGCCAACCTGTGTACTTGGTCGCTTTCTGTTTGATCTCATAAGCCACTAATGTTGGTTGACTGGGATTTATCCTCACTGGTTACAAACCATATAATCTTTGCTCATTATAATATTCCTTTGCTAGTTCTGTTCCATGATAGCTCTCATCTCTTTGTACCTTTGTACTTAAACGATATTTATCAGACATGCACCCTGTTATTCTCCGGGATCTCTGATGAGACAAGAAAGTAGAAGACTACCGTACTGGTCCATCGGGAATGCCTTACGTGGCCACTACTTGAGGATGTCCATGAAGCTGTCCACTAGTTGAGGATGTCCATGAAGCTGTCCACTAATTGAGGATGTCCATGAAGCTGTCCACTAGTTGAGGATGTCCATGAAGCTGTCCACTAGTTGAGGATGTCCATGAAGCTGTCCACTAGTTGAGGATGTTGTTGCATACATATTTTTGAATGCACAGATTACAAAAATACGATATGTCTATTTAATAGGGAAAATACATAATTGTATTTATTTGTGTACGAAAATGCTTCCCTTGGGAAAGCGAGATAACCCATGATTGATTTATACGTTTGATTATATGGATGATCTCTCTTGATATTGATTCGGCGTATGAATATGGAAGTCATGTCAGTTCTCGTTTGTTAGGGCCAGAAAATAGATTGATCTTGTTCAATATGTTTATGGCCTGAATTTATATGTATTACTTGTCTAGTACAAGAAGATTCAGTCCTATATTGTATATCTTCGTATGCTAAGGTCGGACTATACCGAACTCTGGCGGAGGTATCCGTTGTCCTAGAGAGTTGTAGTGAGTTCCAAAGAAGCTGGTCGTAATGGCCGGGTGTGTGTTTTCTAGGGCTGGTCCTGTTAAAGGTTAAAAGCGATTTGTGGATGATTTTTCCATAAGGAAGGAATGTCTCTGCGAGAATATTATGTCAGAGACTCTTCTCATGTATTTCATTATGTTTAGATTCGGACTCCAGGTAAAGCCAGACCCTTTTTCCTTTGATGATCTCCTTATGGGTAGACCTAGATGAAACATGGTATTTTCGAGCATCGTTGGTCGCCTAAATATAGATTGATGAAGATGACAGGTTCCATCAGCGCTTATGTCTTTATGAAGCAACCTTCTGACTAAGGGACTGTATGGAAACTTTAGGAAAGTCTATATATACAAGTTATGAATTAACTCTGGCTTATGATTATCCTCCCGCTGGGCGAGTGAGCGAAAACTCAGGGAAGGAAGCCATGTTGTATTCCTGTCATCATTATGGATCACTGTCCAGAGAACAGATCAGGAATCTTATTATTCAGACAGTGGCACGGAGATCTCATTAAGATTAAAACCCCTATCGTGGTTTAACTTTGTTACCTAAATATTTAACATATACAGCTGGAGAACTTAGCCAAAGAAAAGGTTCGTCCAGTGAACGCTTTGTATGTTTACACACACATACCCACTGATGCGTTCAGTCAGTTAGGGGATATGAAAATAGTCCGCCAGAACATTGAATGACTATTTAATATTGAATGCTGCATGAAATGTACTACTATTCTACTGCCTAATGATTTGCTATGTCAACATACTCATGACTGTATTCCGTGCTGTCCAAGTGTGTGCGTCATTATTAAAAGCATAGAAACGCCAACAGCGGTTCCTAACATCATTGACTTGTACAAGAGTGTGAGTGAAACATTATCAAGTGTCAACTACATCGAACAGTACACCATTCGCGTATTTTCCACTCTCACACTACATCAACATGGCCACTAGATACAATCCTGCGTCGGTTGAGTTGACCTTTGCTACCCCTGGAGCCTCCATCAGATTCGCCACTGGTTTGCGTAAGGAGAATGAAAGCAGTACCTTACAGCATGCCTGGTAACACTGCAGAGACACGATACACCACTAAATAGTTATTATTCTATACTATTCTACAACGCAGTATACACTACAATAATATTCTACAGTGGTGGGCCAGTTTCCTGGGTCCAGCCTTCGCAGTCTTGATGATTGAAGTCACCAAGTATAACAAGAATGTTTATTTTGGCAAAATGTGACACACAGCAACACCAGTAGGAACTTTACAGTCGATGTCAGCTTGACCTGTTCTGACAAGTGTAACGGTATCTGGGTCAGCACTTGTTGACATTTTGCGCAGTGATTGTTTATCCTTCTGAAGTAGAAGAGCAATGTTGATAGACAGAGAAGTGCATATTTCATCGGTGGATCTTCATATGCTCAAAGAAATTGAACATTGTAATAAGTTAATTCAATAATTTAATAACTTATTAAAAGTGAAAAATTATTTTGAATAAAAGATAAGCCTTCTCTGCAACACATTCTTTCTGCAACACACTATTCACATCACATTGCCATATTATTTAATCATATTATATATGCATTTATGCTATTTATGTTTACATGTTATTTGTTATGTATTAAATTAGTTTATGTTTTGTGTGACTAGTACAAGGTATACCGAGTGACATTAGTCTTGTACTAGTGTTCTGTAGGGAGCAAATTTCTTAATTGAAACTTGCATGCAACATCTGTTGCTACTTTTTGTTAGCTGTGAGACAGTATTTATTGTTGTTTTTGTAATATTTTTCTGTTCTTTAGTTTTGTTTTGATTTGTTTGTATAATTTGTTGGTCTAATCTTTCCTTTCATTAAGTTCTTTACACCCTTATGTTTATACACTGTAGCGTCATTTGTTTTGTTTAGTTCTATTGCAGTTATCATCACAGATTCTGTGACTGTTTACTTTAGTTTCCTATTTAATTCAATTTGATTTCTGCAATTGTTTTCATATTGTCTTTTCTTGTTTGTCCTTGTTAATGTCTTTAGTTGACAGATGATATATGAGGTATAGTTGAATACACTTACATTATAGTACAGATCAGTACTTTATGATTATTATTGTTATAAAAGAAAGTGTACAAGACCTTTGTAAGTCTTGTCTCCCACAGTGATTGGGATAGAAAATATTATTTTCCACAGGTACTCAAGTGATCATTGATTACATTAAGGAAGTATACAAGACCTTTGTAAGGCTTCTCTCCCACAGTGATTCGGTTATACAGATATTGTTTCCACAGGTACTCAGGTTATCATTTGTTATATTATAAACAAGATAACCATATAAGGTTTGTCTCACACAGAGATTGTGATTGTGAGCTGATTATTCAACTTATTATAAACTTGTGGTTGCATTACTTGGAAATATATATATAATCATACACTATTGATACTATAGAGTACTTAGATTATAAAGGTGGTTATACAAGCTCTTTATTAGAGACTTGTTTCACACAGTGTTGTGGTAAAGTGATACTTATCTAGAGACTTCTTCCCAGTGAGGTTGGTACAAAGTCTTTGAATAATACTAAGAGAGTAAAATAGAGTGAAGTGATTATACAAATCTATAATATAGACTTGCCTCCCATTTAAGTGGGACAAGGTAATTTATTTACTTTTTCAGATTACTATTTCATTAGACAGGATGTCTACATTAGATTACTTTATTGCACAAGGGAAATCCCTTGATAAGACTGGTAAAGACTTAGAAGAATGGACAGTTGCTCAATATGACAAAGCATTAGCTGCTGAGGAAAGAAAAGCTGCTGCTGAGGCTGAGGAAAGAAAAGCTGCTGCTGAGGAAAGAAAAGCTGCTGCTGAGGAAAGAAAAGCTGCTGCTGAGGAGAAAAAAGCTGCTGCTGAACAAAAAAGACTAGACAGAGAAGCTGATGCTGCTGCTGAACAAAAGAAATTGCAGATGCAGGTGGAAGAAAGGAGATTTGAGGCAGAGCAAAAAAGACTAGACAGAGAAGCTGCTGCTGCTGTTGAACAAAAAAGACTAGACAGAGAAGCTGCTGCTGCTGCTGTAGAGCAAAAAAGATTAGACAGAGAAGCTGAAGAGAGAAAAGCAATAAGAGAACATGAGTTTGAATTAGAGAAATTGAAATTGACAAGTATGAGTAATGTTAATCAGGCATCTAGTGGTAGTGGTAAACCCTTTGTTTACAAGGTCAAGGTATCAGCGTTCAACTTGCCAGTGACGATATAACATTCTGGCTTGAGATTTGAACGTGCTTGTCGAGCTCATAATGTGGATAAATCACAGTATGTGAATCAGTTGTCTGAAAATCTAAAAGGGGATTCTCTGAATAAGTTATGGTTGGTTGAAGAGGCCGACAAGGATAACTATGATGTTATCAGGTCAGCCTTGATAAGGAAGTATCAGTTGTCAGAGGAAGGTTACCGTCTTTTGTTTAAAACAATGAGACCTGAGACAGGTGTAGAATTCTCAGAATTCATTGCAAATGCACGTCTTACATTTTCACGATGGATTGAATTATCCAAAACACAGAAAACATTTGAGGCTCTTACGGATTTATTACTCCGAGACAAGATCATGTCTTCGGTGAATAAACCATTTCTAGAATGTTTACATGAGCGTAAACCAAGTACATTAAAACAAATGGAAGAATATTGTGACCAATATGCCACGGCACACCCTGACATGATTCTAAGCAACACTAACATTAAAGAGGGTATGCCAGTTGCGTCAGCAACTCAATACAATAATAATTACTCACACAAGTCCCAAGGAGCCCAAGATAAATCTCACAAAAAGGTTAATTGGAATAGTTATCAAAACCAAGGTAACCACTCAAATCAGGGTTCTTCTTCGAAGACCTGGAATCGGGCTGACAGTCCTCGACACAGGGGTGCCCATAATTATAGAAATTTGCGAAAAGGGAGTAACTATAGGAACTACCCAAGTTCGTCATGGAAACAACAAAACCAACATTACAGGGATACTCATTATAATGAGTATGATGATTACGATCATGAACATTATGATTCAAACCCAAATAGGGGTTATAACAGAGGAAATAATAATTACAGAGGCAATTATAACCGAGGTAGATCACAACACAAAAGACATGGTAAATCTCATTACCAGGCTCACTCTGCAGAAGAAGAGTTCAATGAAGCCGGTAATCAAAATAATGATAAGAAAGACTCTAGTAATGTAGGATGTTCTGCTTTTGATTTTAGTAGAGCATCTCAGTGCTCCCAATGCAAAACGTTATTCGATACAACCACGGTTTCTACTTTAAGCTGTGGTCATCCTCTTCCTGGTCTTCCTGCGTCAGTCGCGCATGATGGAAGAGGTGCTCTTGTCTTGAATAGAGGTCTAGTAGATGGTACTCCGGTCTCAATTCTTTTCGATTCCGGGTGCACAACCATTGGAGTGAGGCAGTCACTCATAGATCCTTCTCGAGCCACTGGCAAAGTAATCAAATGCGTAACATTTGGTGGCACATTGGAGAAGTACTCTACTGCCCTTGTTAACATTGCTACTCCCTTCTTTACAGGAGATGTGCACGCATGTCTTCTCCCGAATCCGATCGCTGATCTTATAATCGGTCGCATTCATGGAGTGAAAGAATGCACTCCACAACAAATTGTTGATTGGGAAAATAGGAATATGCAAACTGCTAATGCAGTAGTTACTAGGGCTCAAGCTCTTAACATGCCGCAATCTTCACCTTCTGAAGATAATGATGCGCAGATCCAAGATGATCCCTTGGAAATTTCTCGTGATTCATTTATGAAACAGCAGGAAGATGATCCTACTCTTAAAAAATTCTTTACGCTAGCAACAAAAGGTGATCCGAATAAAGACACAAATCGTAAATCTTGGATTACGATGAAGAATGGCGTACTTGTGCGTATGGTACAAGACTCCGCTAAGTCCGCTCATTCTCAAATTCTAGTGCCCAAAAATATGAGAGTTAAAATCTTACAGCACGCTCATGATTCTCAGTGTGCTGGGCATATGGGTTTTTCCCGTACTAAATCTAGAGTTCTTGCGTCTTTCTTTTGGCCTTTTGTGAACAAGAACATACAGATCTATTGTCGATCTTGTAAGGTATGTCATGAAGTTAAATCCAAAGGTCCACGCCATGCTGCACCTATTCAGGCTGCAGATATTCCAATTCGACCATTTCAAAAGATGGCGATAGACATCATCGGTCCATTTAAAATAAAGTCTGCTAGAGGACACCAATTTATCTTGACGTGTGTTGACATGTGCACACGTTGGCCAGAGGCTGTTCCTCTAAAGAGCATAACTACTGCTGATATTGCAGATGCTCTTTGGTTAATATTTTCTCGTCTGGGATTTCCAGCAGAAATATTATCGGACCATGGTACCCAACTCATATCGGATACTATGTCTCAAGTAATGTCGACTCTTAAGATAGAGAGATCTTTAAGTAGTATTTATCATCCTATGTCTAATGGGATGGTAGAACGTCTGAATAGGACTCTCAAAAACCTATTAGGTAAGATAACTGAAGATCATCCTCAGGATTGGGACAGAGTTTTACCCGCGGCTCTCTTTGCATATAGAGAGGTCGCCAAAGAACATACAGGATTTTCTCCCTTTGAACTTGTCTTTGGCGCGAAACCGCGAGGTCCTATGTCCTTACTTCATGATCTCATAACTGCTGATAATATTGTCGATGACACAAAATCCTCTTACGAATATGACATTGCGCTTAGACACAAGATTATTGAAGCATGCAAATTGGCAACTGCTTCTTCTGAATTTGCCAAACAGAAGGCAAGGCAATTTGCCAATAAGAAGAGATGCTTACGACAACATTGTCCAGGAGACAAAGCATTTGTCTTACTACCTTGTAGGGAAAACAGACTTCTTATTTCTTGGAAAGGTCCATATGATGTAATATCAAAAGTTTCCGATGTCGACTATATTGTCGATATTGATGGGAAGCATAAAACCTTCCACATCAACATGCTCACGGAATTCCATGAACGTCCGGATTATTTACAACCTGTTTTCCAGGCAACGGACGATTCTCCAGTCCAACATGGGCATTACTCATCACTGTCAGTAATACAGGATGAGGAAACGAGTTTCTCGGATGTGAATTTGCCTTTTCCGATGATTCCACTTCATTCTAATGAATCATGGAAAGATGTTGCGATTTCTCCCGAATTATCTCCAGGAGAACAGAAACAAGTTTTTACCATGTTACAACAATTTCAGAATGCCCTTACTGACATTCCTGATCAAACTGATGTCATTGAACATGACATTATTCTTACTGACCATAATCCTATAAGGGTCAGACCGTATCCTATCCCGATACATTTTCAAGCACAGGTTGAGAAAGAGTTGGATGAGATGATAGATTTAAAAATAATTGAACCATCCACATCAGCATATTCTTCGCCGATGGTTATTGTACGGAAAAAAAGACAATAACATACGTCTTTGCGTTGATTATCGCAAATTGAACCAAGCGACGAAATTTGATGCTGAACCTATGCCTTTACTAGAAGAGCTACTTACAAGATTATCGAAATCTCATTTCTTCACTAAACTTGATTTGTCTAAGGGATATTGGCAAGTTCCACTATCCGAACACGCCAAGCCGTTTACTGCTTTTTCGACACCTAGGGGTCTATTCCAATGGAATTTCATGCCTTTCGGCCTTATGAACGCCCCTGCAACATTCGTACGCATGATGCGTCGAATCCTATCTCATCGCTCAGATGTCATTGCATATCTTGATGACATCTGTCTTTTCAGTGATACTTGGGAAGATCACTATAACGGGTTAAATGAACTATTGTCTATCCTACGCGAGCATAACCTGACAGCGAAACCATCGAAAGCGTGTATTGGTTTTAGCGAAATATCTTTCTTAGGTCACCGTGTTGGTCATGGTTTCCTAAAAACAGAAGACCATAATACAAGTAAAATACTTAACATTTCGATTCCTAAGACTAAAAAGCAAGTGCGAAGTCTTTTAGGTCTCATACAATTTTATGGACGATTCATTCCGAATCTGTCCTCAATCATGTCACCTCTTTCTTCTGTACTAAAGAAAGGGTCTCCTAATATAGTCCATTGGACTCAAGAATGTCAATCCTCTTTAGATAAGGTTAAAACTATGTTTTCTACTTCACCTATCTTGGTATTACCTACTAAGGATAAGACATTTGTTCTTCGTAGTGACGCTTCATCCACAGGGATTGGAGCAGCACTAATGCAAGAGTACTCTGGAACTCTGCATCCTGTGATGTATATTTCTCGAAAACTAAATGCCGCAGAGAAGAATTACTCGGTCCTAGACCGTGAATTATTGGCTATGGTTTGGTCAATCCTTAAACTTCAAAGATTTCTTCTTGGCGCGCATTTCATTGTGGAAACTGACCAGAAAGCTCTTACTGCTATTCAGAGTAAAAATCTGAAGAGCGCGAGATCAACACGATACGCGATTGCTCTTCAACCTTTTCATTTTTCGGTGCGAGCTATCCGTGGGTCAGAAAATGTGATGGCAGACATTTTGTCTAGATGCCCACATGATTCCTAATTGTTAGATCCTGAGATTTCTAACATGTCTAACTTTGCTACAGTTTTTTTTTGGCTATGTTAAAATGTATATACATAAGTAATGTATCATATATATTGATTGTATCACTACTTAGCGGTTCATTGATGTATATTTACCGCTGATCTTTGGATGTTTTTCGTCTTTGATAATCATGATGTTAAAATACCTAAGATGAAATTTTTGGATAAACTAGTGTAGAAATTGTGGCATTGCCTGTATTGTAGTATGCGTTGGTGACACCTCTCTGGAAATATTTATACTCAGGGAAAAACTTTCTCTGATTCCTGAGATATATTCTCACTTGTCGTGCCATATGACGACTTAGCCTTACATTAGGCGTTACATTTGTTTGGAATGCTTATCATCTGCGCATTGTTATTCGTGCGTTGTGAGCCTATTGTATGTTGCTCCTGGATGTATTTAAAAAAAAAGTACCATTTTTTTCCCGGGGGGTGTGGTAATCTGTTGCATACATATTTTTGAATGCACAGATTACAAAAATACGATATGTCTATTTAATAGGGAACATATATAATTGTATTTATTTGTGTACGAAAATCCTTCCCTTGGGAAAGCGAGATAACCCATGATTGATTTATACGTTTGATTATATGGATGATCTCTCTTGATATTGATTCGGCGTATGAATATGGAAGTCATGTCAGTTCTCGTTTGTTAGGGCCAGAAAATAGATTGATCGTGTTCAATATGTTTATGGCCTGAATTTATATGTATTACTTGTCTAGTACAAGAAGATTCAGTCCTATATTGTATATCTTCGTATGCTAAGGTCGGACTATACCGAACTCTGGCGGAGGTATCCGTTGTCCTAGAGAGTTGTAGTGAGTTCCGAAGAAGCTGGTCGTAATGGCCGGGTGTGTGTTTTCTAGGGCTGGTCCTGTTAAAGGTTAAAAGCGATTTGTGGATGATTTTTCCATAAGGAAGGAATGTCTCTGCGAGAATATTATGTCAGAGACTCTTCTCATGTATTTCATTATGTTTAGATTCGGACTCCAGGTAAAGCCAGACCCTTCTTCCTTTGATGATCTCCTTATGGTTAGACCTAAATGAAACATGGTATTTTCGAGCATCGTTGGTCGCCTAAATATAGATTGATGAAGATGACAGGTTCCATCAGCGCTTATGTCTTTATGAAGCAACCTTCTGACTAAGGGACTGTATGGAATCTTTAGGAAAGTCTATATATACAAGTTATGAATTAACTCTGGCTTATGATTATCCTCCCGCTGGGCGAGTGAGCGAAAACTCAGGGAAGGAAGCCATGTTGTATTCCTGTCATCATTATGGATCACTGTCCAGAGAACGGATCAGGAATCTTATTATTCAGACAGTGGCACGGAGATCTCATTAAGATTAAAACCCCTATCGTGGTTTAACTATGTTACCTAAATATTTAACATATACAGCTGGAGAACTTAGCCAAAGAAAAGGTTCGTCCAGTGAACGCTTTGTATGTTTACACACACATACCCACTGATGCGTTCAGTCAGTTAGGGGATATGAAAATAGTCCGCCAGAACATTGAATGACTATTTAATATTGAATGCTGCATGAAATGTACTACTATTCTACTGCCTAATGATTTGCTATGTCAACATACTCATGACTGTATTCCGTGCTGTCCAAGTGTGTGCGTCATTATTAAAAGCATAGAAACGCCAACAGCGGTTCCTAACATCATTGACTTGTACAAGAGTGTGAGTGAAACATTATCAAGTGTCAACTACATCGAACAGTACACCATTCGCGTATTTTCCACTCTCACACTACATCAACATGGCCACTAGATACAATCCTGCGTCGGTTGAGTTGACCTTTGCTCCCCCTGGAGCCTCCATCAGATTCGCCACTGGTTTGCGTAAGGAGAATGAAAGCAGTACCTTACAGCATGCCTGGTAACACTGCAGAGACACGATACACCACTAAATAGTTATTATTCTATACTATTCTACAACGCAGTATACACTACAATAATATTCTACAGATGTCCATGAAGCTGTCCACTAGTTGAGGATGTCCATGAAGTATTCCACTAGTTGAGGATGTCCATGAAGTTGTCCACTAGTTGAGGATGTCCATGAAGCTGTCCACTAGTTGAGGATGTCCATGAAGCTGTACACTAGTTGAGGATGTCCATGAAGCTGTCTACTAGTTGAGGATGTCCATGAAGTTGTCCACTTGTTGAGGATGTCCATGAAGTTGTCCACTAGTTGAGGATGTCCATGAAATTGTCCACTAGTTGAGGATGTCCATGAAGTTGTCCACTAGTTGACGATGTCCATGAAGCTGTCAACTAGTTGAGGATGTCCATGAATCTGTCCACTAGTTGAGGATGTCCATGAAGTTGTCCACTAGTTGAGGATGTCCATGAAGCTGGCCACTAGTTGAGGATGTCCATGAAGTTGTCCACTAGTTGAGGATGTCCATGAAGCTGGCCACTAGTTGAGGATGTCCATGAAGTTGTCCACTAGTTGAGGATGTCCATGAATCTGGCCACTAGTTGAGGATGTCCATGAAGCTGTCAACTTCATTACGTAAAACTAATTACTACAAAAACCACTGCTACAAGAGGTCATACATACATTGATGCAGGCTTCCGGCAAGGAGAAAGCTGCAGTGGTAGCTCCATGCTCCATGTGGAGCGAATAGGAAATAAGAAGAAGGAATAATTTCTCAACCATCTTATTTCAGAGGCGGCGACCTTTCTTTTGTTTTGTTTTTTTTGGTTAGCGTTTCATTTTAAATCTGTCCGTTGAATCTTCCATCTTTGGGTCAGCATTACTCGTTCATTCATTCACTAATTGATTGATTCATTCATTACCGATGAGCACCTCCCGGATCATAGGCCCACAACGAATCCATGCCAATCTTTCCTGTCTTGTGCCATTTATCCAAGGTCTTTCCATCCCTTACGTTTAAACTGCCCGTGAAGAACAGATCTTCATCAATTACACGCCAAGCCTCCCTGTCATGTGCCATCCATTCAAGGTTTTTCCTTGTCTTCTTAAACTCCTTCATATCTATATCCAATGTCCTTCTCTATATACTTAGTGGTCTCCCTCGATGGCTGAGTTTAATTATATTTATTTCTGTTTTCCGACTCATATTTGTTAAAGTCATTTTTCCGGTTTGTTTGTTTAAGTGTCTATTACTGGTTATTTTCGTTCAGAATTGACACCATTGCACTCCAGGCAAACCCATAGGTGCTCAATCTCATGTCGAAGGGAATGAATGCTAATTATTCCTGTTGCGCGCTGGTTGTTGTGACGAAATCAGTCGTGTTTTTTTATAACTCTCATTCACTCCGGCAGTATCTCTTCATTTTTTTTATTTCTCTCTTTCATCGTCCTTATTATTTGGCAATTTTTTTGCCCTTTCATTCACTATTTTACTCTCTATGCTGAATCTAGTAGGGAGAAGCCTCTAACACCCCAATCAAGATTACAGATAACCCGTAGGGCGGAAGGGATGAGTCACAGATTTGTTTGTATGAAGATGCCATCGGAAGTATTACGACTTATTAGAAAGAGGCCACGCGTAGAATATTAAATATAATATTTTAAAACACGTGGGGGATATTTTGAATTAAAACACCCCAACCTAGTGCTAGAGAGATTTGATTGGTTTGATTTGAGATGCCGGAATAAACAATGAATTCCATTGGAAAAATCGGCGGAAGTACAATCTGTGATTGAACTGAGAAATATAATCTAGCGAACTCAGAGACACAGAACAGACAGCTTCGCAACTCCCAAAAAAGCTAGAAAGAGAAGGATCGGACCTAAAATTTCATACTTATAAGTGACAGATCGAATTATTAGGGAAACTTAAAACCTTAAAAAGTAAGCTCGCCTTTATAAATACCGAGAATGAATACTTAAGGGACCAGGACTTAAAAATAACAAGACTGGAAACCTAGGAATTGGATCACAAGTCATAGAGCAATTAAACACAAGTTTTCTCAGGCCAAGTAATTTCTCAGAACACCCGCCGTCAGAGGAGTTAACTCTAATTTCCCAGACCAAGTCATAGAGTAATTAAACACAAGTTTTCTCAGGCCAAGTGATTTCGCAGAACACCTGCCGTCAGAGGAATTAACTCTAATTTCCCAGACCAAAGTGATTTCGAAGCTTCTAATACAGAGCTGCGTCCATCCAAAGCTGTGCAAAGAGATTGTATAACCCAAAACTTTGGGGTAAGTTGTGAACATTTATTTTACAAATGTGAAATTTGACATGTTTCTTGTTTAGTGGTTATAAATGAGGATGGCAACCTCAACGTTTGAAAAGAGTATATTCATGAACCACTACAGCAAGTGCCGGTGATTGTTTCTTGCTAGTCATGCGGGAAAACCCAACAGCAGAGGTGTCCCCAGACTCCGACTGGAGCAGTGATGAGTGATGACTACATAATATGTGCTTCAATTGTAGCATATCATTTTGTGAGATTTATGTAACTTGTTAATGTTAATTCAGGCATAAATCATTATTCACGGTGTCCAGACTAATAATAGTGGTGATTTATTTTCATATTTCCTGAGTTACACTGTGTATACTCAAGAATTTAATTCTTCTGAGAGATTAACATTGGTGGGTGGACAGCGGGAGGATGCGCCTGTTAAGCTTCCTACTCAGTGTACTTAGCAGAGGCATTTGTTTGTCTATTTTTCCAAAAGTTCGTGGTACAAGACTACTTGTGGTTACAAGCTACCAGACGGTTCGAAGTACTGAAGTTACTACGCCACTCGTGTGAGAGAAGTACACTCATCACCAAGAAGTGACGGAAACCACAGTGACAGGACTCACCTAGAGTTAAGTTGTCTTGTAAAATAGGCGAAAGCAACGGACTTTTTGATAAATCCTCACCTACTTCTCAGTGATGAAAACTTGTATTTACAGCAACATTTCACCAATCTTTCCATATTTATTTTAACTGTTAAAGATTAATTCATTATTAAAATTGTTACATGTTGTTTCAAAACTAAACAATGATAGTCGCTCCAGTTTTTGTTTACATGTATAAAAGCAAACGTGTGAGCCAGATTATTTTATATATATATACATATATCTATACCTAGACTTATATTTACCTATAAACAGAGCTATACCATTATAAGAGGAATTCGCTGAATTAACTCAGCTGGGGGCTTGAACGGGCTAAAACTATTGCTTAAATCCTTCACAAAAGGCGACGGGCAGATATAAGTTAACTATTGCTCAGCGCTATGCCGCATGGTTCTTGACTTCTGAATTATCTTGTGAAAACTCCCTTCGGATAGAAGTGTCATTAACCTTCTATCTACATCTCTGCCAAGAGTAATCTTGTTCGAAGGTAAACACCTTTGTCGACCCATTTAGATACTCTTGAGTTTTAGCAATTGTTGGATCAGTACTGCAAAGCAGGGGAAGCAATCCGTGACAGTTGTATACACACTGGATGCATCCTCTAGTACTGGAAATGCCTTGACTTTCATAAATGGATGCTTGCGTGGAATAGCAGGGTTGAAGGGTATTGTAAGATGACTAATGTGGAATTGACGACAAGAACTAGACAAGCGTCAGTGGAACATGAGATGAGAAGATGACGCTGGAGATGGATAGGACACACATTGAGAAAATCTGTTGATAGCATTACCAGACAATCCCTATTCTGGAATCCACAGGGTAAGAGAGACAAAGAAAGACTAAAGAACACGTGGAGAAGAGAACTGGAGACAGATATAAAGGGGATGAAGAAGACATGGAAAGATCTTGAGCTGATGGCACGTGACAGGAAGACTTGGCAGACGTTTGTTGAAGGTCGTTGCACCTTTGGAAGTTGAAAGGTGAAAGAAGAAGAAATAGGATGCGCTGACTCCAAATACTGTAAAACCTGAAACATTTGATCAATGTAGATCTTCACAAAGCTCTTGGATTACCTGCCGCTGTTCCAGCCCCTTCCATTACTAAAGTACTAATGTTAACAATGCAAATCCGAAATAACAAATTTTATAAACCAAATACAAGCAAGACAAACATAATTGTCCCTTTAGGTGCAAATGTTTTATTTCATTTTAATTAAATATTGAATATTTAATCTGTAAGTTTCAAATCATCATTAAATCACAACAAAATCAAATAAATGAACAATCAAACAATAAACACATATCTAAATAAATAAGTACATATGGATTATCAATAAGTGAGTGAGTGAATGGATTTATGAAGAAATTAAAACATATGTTAAGTAGTGGTGAATAAATGTTGCACAATTAATTTTTTTTTCAATTTATATAGTAGATAACTACCATAGCTTACAATATAATTATTACTTTTTTTTTTTAAAACTACTACCGGTATGCCGTAGAAAATATATTCACAACAAATGAGTTTTTCTTTTGACAGCAACATTTATATACAACATAACAATTTTGAACACATTTAATCTCGTGTAGTACTAAAACATGAAGTAAATACAATATGAGCACAACCAAATTGAAGCATAACCTTTAAAAATGGTAACAGAGCACTAGAATAAAATTATATCAATTTTTAAGAGTTTATAAAAATCAAATGTACTTTTTTAAGTTTAAATTATGATTGAATGCAGTGTTTTTTTAACCTGTTAGATGTCCCGCACCCCTTCATAGCGTCTTAAGAAGCCTTGCACCCCTTTACAGCATCTTTAGAAGCCTTGCACCCCATTACAGAAGCCTTGCACCCCTTTACAGAAGCCTTGCATCCCTTTAAAGCATCTTAGAAAGCCTCTCACCCCTTAACAGCATCTTTAGAAGCCTTGCACCCCAGTACAGAAGCCTTTCACCCCTTTACAGCATCTTAGGAAGCCTTGCACCCCTTAATCTTCTAACTCGCAAAGTATGCCAGAAATGTGGGGGGAAAAAAAAAAAAAGAGATAAAATTATGTTTTGAGAAAGTGGTATTTACAAAATGTGACTAAAGTTTGGCATTTTCAGTAATCTATTTTGTACAAATACTTTTCAGTTCTGTGTATTTTATTGTGAAGCAAGGCAAATTGCTTACTGCCCCGAAGGAAGTAATGGAAAGATGGAAAGAATATTTCTCAGAACTCCTGGATGGTGAGCATGGTGAAGCATCAGAAATGATAACCACTAGCACAGAAGAGAAAACCAATGATGGTGAAGATGACATAAAGATGGAAGAACTGAAGGCAGCACTGGAGAAAATCAAGATGGGCAAAGCAGCAGGGCATGATGGTATAACACCAGAAATGGTTAAGTACATGGGAGCATCAGGCGACCTATTACTCTTAAGGGTTCTACAGGCAGCGTGGTACAACAAGACCATACCAAAGGATTGGGAGATTGCCATCATAACACCAATTTTCAAAAAGGGTGACAATCGACAGTGTGGAAACCATAGAGGTATATCCCTTCTCAGTGTCCCTGGTAAAATCTACTCTAGAATCCTAGAGCAGAGAATGCGACGCCTTGCTGAGCCACAACTGGATGAGGTCCAGTGCGGATTCCGAGCGAACCGAAGTACTCAAGACCTAATCTTCACACTCAGACAGCTGAGTGAAAAGCCCCTTGAGTATAAGAGTGAGATCCATCTTTGTTTCATAGATCTGGAAAAGGCGTTTGACAGGGTCCCCTGGAGCAAACTTTGGGATTGTTTGGCAAGGAAGAACATTCCAGCACCTCTGATTCATGCTATACAGAGCTTCTACAAGTCTTGCAGAAATTATGTGAGGACAGCAAACCATAAGTCAGAAGAGTTCAGGACCACCACTGGTGTAAGACAAGGTGATATCCTGTCACCTTACCTTTTCATACTCCTCATGGACGATGTCATTAAGGCATGTAAGGAGAGAACAAGAAAGTATTCAGTGGGGTACTGGAAGATGAGACAGGTCTGTATTTCAGAGCTGGCATTTGCTGATGATGTTGCCCTGATTGCTAAATCAGAGGCACATCTCCAATTCAACCTGCAAGTCTGGAAGGAACAGCTGGAGAAGAGAGGGATGGTCATAAGCAGCTCTAAAACAAAATCCATGGTGATATCACGAGAAGAAAGAAGACATCAGATTAAGCTGGGAGAACAGGTCCTGGAGCAGGTAGACCACTTTAAATACCTCGGAGCTATTATTGACCGAAAGGGAGGCATCAAAGAAGAGTTGGCCACTCGAAAAGCAGCAGCTGGGAGACTTTTTCAGGCCATAAATCGAGGATTCCTCAGCAAGAGAGAGGTTGGTAAGAAAACGAAGATGGCTGTATACCGCTCCACCTATGTCCCAGTCTTGACATATGGATGCGAGTCATGGGCAATGACTACAACCCACAAAAGCCAGATCCAAACCTCAGAAATGAGATATCTGAGGAAGGTGGTTGAAGTAACAAGAAGAGACATGGTACGCAACCAGACGATACGTCAAGGCCTTAAATCCCACCCCCTGCAGACCCAAGTAGAACAGTACCAACTAAGATGGTTTGGCCATGTCTGCAGAATGGGAGAAGACCGGCTACCACGACAAGCATGGGAAACAAAGAGCCAAGGATCCAGACCCCCAGAGTCCGCTGGGAGGACAACATTAGACAATCTTTGAAGGACCGAGGACTAGAATGGAACCAGGCCAGGAGGAAGACAGCCGATAGGATAGTCTGGCGCTCTCTCTTCCAAACCTCTACACCTCACGGTAGAAGGGGAACGACTAAGTAAGTAAGTAAGTATTTTATTGTGTTTATGATGATTCACCTTCTAAATTAATTGGCATGTCTCGCACCCCCTGAAGGTAGGTCTCGCACTCCACAGGAGGTGCAAGCACCCCTTATTAAGAAGTTCTGCTTTAATGTATTCACACAAAAGGCGGTAGAACAGTGTACACAAAAATTCTGTGACTGAGACAAGAATAAAAGGGAAAAGGTAGTCCAAAAGTAGACACTGCTGTAGAGGAGTGAAGTTTTAGACTTCACTAAACAAGGTCTCAGCTTTATGAGGTGGAGTGGCCAGTTCTCTTTCTTGATCTCTTTGCCTTCTCCAAGTCAGAGCAGAGTTAGGAACCAATTTACATCTGGATAGGTTGGAGCGTGGCCTGGTTTGCCTGCTAACTCTGAGTCAAGAAGCTTGCGCTCCAACCACTGTACCACTCGACGTTTGGAAAAAGGTATTGATGATGAGGTTAAAATAAGGGATTTACAGTGAGCGATACAAATGTGACGGAATACTCTTAAAAAGAAATACACTTGTAATGCGTGTTACTAGAAGTTTCTGGCTGTGAATAGTGTTTGCCAACCTGCCTTTATAAGCAGTCAAGCTGCTAAAATATGACAAAGCAGGAACATGCTATTGTAATGAACATAATCCCAGCGGGGTTGAAAGTCTAGAGCAGGGTTTATTAACCTGTGGTCCACGGACTCTTTGGGGGTCCCTGAAGGGGTCTGTGTACATGACTTAAAATTTGTCGTTATGCTTTTATGTACAGTTTTTTTTTAAATCCAAGAAGGGGCCCATGTCCTTCATTGAATAATCAAAGGGGTCCATAACCTTCATTGGACAAGCAAAAGGTCCCATGGGCTACTGATTATTCTCCAACCATGTATAGATGTGCCAAAGTGCCTTAGAAATAACCACCAAAAGAGCATGTAAATGTTTGGTGCAGCTTCCTGCGTTAGAACCAGCTACAATTGTGGCTCCATGCTCCGAATGGAGTGCAAAGGAACATGATGATAAGTTACCCATGACTCAGTTGCTTACCAATACTCAGTGACAGTTAATGTATACAGTGAATTTTCCTTAAAAATCAGGTGAACTCCAAATTATTGATAATATTTAGCGTAGACTTTCCTAGTGAATGTTTTACATTAAGGATTGTGATGTGTTCTAAGCGCTTGCTTTATTATTTGTAATACTTGTGAATTGATATTTTTTTTTCATTCATACTGACAGACATCCTCATACAATTATACTTAATAGTTCATTAATTCATATCATTTTTCGTTCATTACAGGGCACGGAGCAACTACGGCAGCTGTCCCAAAAGTATGAAACCTGCATCAAACTATATGCTTTTACAGCAGTGGTCCCAGAAACATGGTAGCGTCACACTCCAGTCTAGACAGTGAGGAAGGGAATTGGTGACCCCATCTAATAAAGCTGGACCCAGAGGCGACCCTAAAGTATTTATCACCAGGGGTGAATCCTATCATTGGCACCCCTTCCCCCATAAAGAAAC
Organism: Oreohelix idahoensis; assembly: GCA_024509875.1. Classification (NCBI taxonomy): domain Eukaryota; kingdom Metazoa; phylum Mollusca; class Gastropoda; order Stylommatophora; family Oreohelicidae; genus Oreohelix; species Oreohelix idahoensis. Next base: position 350,929 of record JAMPIV010021671.1, on the reverse strand, counting down.
ACACTTGTAAGTACATTTTAAACTGTAAGTACTATCATAATAGTGTCCGATCGCACCCTCTTCCTGGCTGTCGTGACGGCCATGTGTGCTTTCTATGTTCTAAAGTTCAAGGGAAGGTGACCACCCATAGTATCTTCTTCTTCTTCCATCCTTAGCCACCAACCGGTAAAGCAGTATGTGGCCAGTACGCCTAGTGGCGTCTTAGGGCAACAACAAATTGATCAATCTATCGCTGTTTCCACCACGCCTAGTGGCGTCTTTGTGGAACAGAAACAGACCAAACAATCTATCGTTGTTTCCGTAATCAGATTGGTTGGCAAGCAGGTGATCAGCCCACTGTGCTAAGTTTTTACGGGATGGGGTAAACAGCCCCATGCCCAACCCTCCTTAGTCGCTTTTTACGACATGCGTGGTAGGGTGCAGTGTTACTATTCTTTGCTCCCCTTTCGGGCCCCGGCAACGCACGGGTGACCCGTAGTATAGGGTGGACCAATACGAGGCGGTGGGTTCAGCATTCACACAGCCCGACTCTACTCTTTTTGTGAAATCATCAAATGAAGTACATGGCGCTGTTTCGTTAGGCCTGTGTGTGGCCCAGTGCATCCGATTTTAACGTGCATTTATGTCGGGCTGCGTTCCTTAGCCTTGACTGTCTACAGCCTACTTGCAAGGCAGCAGTTTAGTGTCTTCATATCGACAAAAGAAAACGTAGAAAATTTGTTATCAATATTTATGTCGCCATCTTAGCAAGGGGAGATCACTCTCCTATAGCAGTATCTGCTACAAGGATTACCGTTCCCATTTACCTATTATCATTTATATCAGAACTTAAATTTCATAAGATTATAAAATATTTTTTTTTTTAAATATACGAAGTAACCATTATAAAGGTATGATATGACGTATTTCTGTGCTTCCCCAAAGTGTGACAGTTAAGTCAAAAGGTGTCAAGAAAATTTTACCAAGACCTCTATGCGAACTTTCTGTTCTGGATGTCTATTAACACAAAGAATACGTTAATAATATTATATCGCATTAAGAGATGTGTTACTTTGTCATAGACTGTGCAATATATTTGACATAGCTGGTAGTAAAATACTAATACATGCGTTTGCAAAAACTCTGGTACTAGAGACAGAAAGGCAGGTGGTGCAGTAAACAAAAATTGTGCCTAAATCGTGCTGAGTGGGCTATGTCTCTGTGGCATGTGTTATATGATAAAAAATGTATTGTGTTCATGTTCTTTCATGCATAATATACTACACTAGTTCCATATGTGCATTCTATGTTTAATTAACTTAAGATTATATCGAATCATCTTTCCGCTCTCTCGTATACAGAAGCCAACCGACTAAAAAAATGTTTGGAAACACTGACGACTTGAGGAAAGATTCCACTATGGAACACCACTGAAACATATTCCACGTATTGTAAGCAATTAAAACGAATTTCGCCTGAACTGTGTCTGAATCTTTAAAACACATAACTCTATTGTTACACCATATGTTATGCATATGTTCATTTACCCATTATGTTTTTTTTTTTAATATTTAATTTACAACAGAATTGATATAACTTTAAATCTGATTTATTGCTCAATTATTTTGGAGGAATAAGTTACATAAACGATAGTACAAAACCTCAAATAACTTCACTGAAGATGTATAATAAATGTACCAAATCACGGGCGACTACGAATTTTTACCAACAATTTGAAATTCTAGAAATGGAGAAAATCTTGCCGTTTCCCTGTTCAGTCTGGCGTACAACTTAGCAACGCACGGTGTGGGGCTGGTTGTAAGACATGCCTCCCAAATATGGTCGCCGTGATTTCGGAAGTGGTACCATGCGTCTCCCATCAGAAGCGCCATGTCACAAACCAGATGTGCCCTCACGCGGAACGTTACTCTAGTGCTGGTGTTTAAATCCCCTTGCACTGGCTCAAGTAGCTGGCTATGGCACCATCGATGGCAGGCTCTAGGAAGCGGACTCTTGTTGGTCGCACTTTGTTTGCAGTCAATAAGATAACGGAACAAACATTCGTACTGACCATCTGGTTCTTCAGGATTTGCAGATTTTGCACCGTAAATACTGAAGACGTATTTCCCAACATGAGGGCATCGAACTTGAAGCGCCATAGAAGTATCATCTCGATGTCGAAGAAAGGCATAGCGCTGTAGGTCAGCATCTACAGCATCTGCTCGCTGACAGTGGAACGTCAATGAATAAGATAGTCTGACCGTCCGGCTGGCCGCAAACTGGAAGTTGATGTCATCGTGATTGTAGGATACCAGAGGATCGATGTATAGGGACTTCCAGTAACTGCCACGCTGGGTCATCCGGGTAATGTTGGTAGATATGGTCCTCGGGGTCAGTGATGAAGTAGAATTCGTCACACTGGTAGTAAAGTGGTTGTTTAGAAAGATCTGTGCCTGGATCTTCACCAATAAGACTTTCGCCAACTGTGCTGATTGAGTCGCGGCGCTCTGACCTTCCACCTGAGCTGTCACTATTTCTCCATCTGTGGGAAAATATAAATCACAACTTAATACAAACATATTAAAAACTGCCACTTACAACAAAAACAACATCCGAAGATCACTATGGAAACTAAACGACAATTGGCAAATAGTATATTCTTACCAACTCTTTGCTACAGTGTCAAACATGGACACTTGTCCAAGGTACAGGAAAAGAAAATTACATAGTACCAGACGCATTGCTTGAGATGAGACAATAATTTTACAAGGAGACACAGAATGGGAAATGAAGACAGTATAACAATTGTAGGAACTGCATCTTACATCGAATATATAATATAATATAATATAATAATAGTCCCTTCAGTCCCAACTGCCTATGGGAATGCGTCCTTGAGCTGACAGCCCTCAGCTTCTTATTTTCCTGGTGTTCTTTTCAACGTTTCTTTCTCTCTGCTGCTTGCCGTGAGAGCTTCATTTCGCCCAATTTGAGGTGCCGCAGTAGAGAGCATCGCCACTTGGTGCGATCGGCAGCTTCATCCTCCCAGGTTGCTGGATTTATGTCCAGTGCGTCATGTCTCTCTTGCACACATCTTTGAACCAAAGCTGCGGTCGCCCAACTGTTCTTTAGCCATCTACCAGTTGTCCGTAGAAGATATCTTTCGGGATGCGACCATCTTCCATGCGGCGGACATTGCCAAGCCAGCGTAGTTTGCGCTGTCTAAGTAATGTTTTAAAGCCAGCACGCGACAACACATCGAATATACAGAGAAAGAAAACTAAGAGGATCGGACATCTCATGAGAATGGAACCCTATCATTTTCCCCATACACCGGTAGAAGATATAGATCTATAGGGCACGAGGAAGACCACGAGGCAGATAGATAGACAATATTATGGAAGTCATAACAGCACGAGCTCACATGAGCCAATGCGACAGACTTGGCTCAAAAACGAAAACTTCAGCTCCCCACCTCCGCTTCACGACAAAAGTGAACAGAGACAATAAAGTAAACAACAACAGCTGTTTATGCATACACGACAAAAGTGAACAGAGACAATAAAGTAAACAACAACAGCTGTTTGTGCATACACGATAAACACACACACACACACATATATATATAAACACACACATATATATATATGATAAACAAGACACAACAGTATCAACGCACGCAAAGGCCCTCAGTCGTTTTTGATGAGACATAGAAATAATATTACCCAGTTTCCTTCAGCATGTCATGTTTTTTTGTTTTTTTTTCTCTAACCAGCGGCACTCGAGCTTTCCAGCCCTTTTTGGCCCAATGACATGTCATTGCGAGGCTGGGGGGTCAGTGGACTTTCCTTCCAATCCGGTCAGGAGCTTCGCCCCTTCCCATCCACAGAGGGTTTATGTGCAGGAGCCGTTCAGGTTATTCAGTCAAATTCCCGGTCGTAAACATTCCTTCAAACGCTGACGCCCGGGCTTGAACCTTGAAAACGTGGTCGCCAGTACAACGTTCAGCATGTCATTAAGGGACAGCAACTAAGGCAATACTGTGCATGGACTAGCTAACTCGTCATATTTAGTAAACTCGGGGTCGGATTATCCATTAGGCTAAGTAGGCTAAAGCCTAGGGACCCGGAGCTTTTGAGGGCCCGTGCATAAGTTAAACAATTATGCTAAGGGATTTGAAAAAAAATATATAGGCCTAAATTATTGCTCATTAGTTGAAGGTGGCCCCAAACACCAGAAAGCCTAGAGGCCCTTGTTGGCTTAACTGGGCCTTGAGTAAACTGCTTTTAAAAATGATAGCTGCAGAAGTACATAAAGTTGTATGATGCATACAATTAAGTGGTTTGGCCATCTCATGAGAATGGAACCCTATCAGTCACCGATTCGCGCGTACAGCAGGATAAAATCTGGTATTAAGGCACGAGACTGATGGATATGTCATATTACAGCAATCCTACAACAACATTGGCTCACATCAATCAGTGCGACACACGGTGACCCAAGAACTAAAAATTTAGCTCAAAAACTTCCTACATTGAAGTCAGCTACAGAGACGTCATGCTCCGTTTGGAGCTCGAAAGAAGTAATTAAAAAAAATATATATATATTTATTGTTCAAAAATATCATATGGACAACATCCGGAAGATTAAAGGCGCAATTATGGCTACACGGTTATGAAAATATAAAAAAATTGTTAACTCTTGTTAATTAATTATTCATATTGCACACGTGTACGTTGTTTGTGTACAATAGAAGGGTTGAAATGGTATGACAAAGTCATAAATGTGGAACTGGTGACAAGAACTAGACAAGTGCCAGTGAAACAAGAGATGAGAAGAAGACACTGCCGATGGATAGGACACACATTGAGGAAACCTGTTGATAGCATTACAAGGCAGTCCTTGTTCTGGAATCCCCAGGGAAATAGAGGCAGAAGTAGACTAAAAAACACATGGAGAAGAGAACTGGATACAGAAGTGAAAATGATGAGGAAAACATGGAAAGAACTTGAGCTGATGGCGCGTGGTAGGAGGACTTAGCAAGTGTTTGTTGAAGGCCTATGCTCCTTTGTGCTTCTCATTGGAGCTTCCTTGCTGTTGCCAGTATTCACTGCGTGTTTTTTAAAACTGTTTTTCACGTCTTTTGTTGACTTCTTTCCAAACGATGATGACAAACTGTCCAGTATAGTCTGTCTTGGTTTCTTGGTTTGGTTTGCATTTAATTAAGGACTATCTTCATTGCACACGGACAACTCCATCAACACTCCAATCTCCTCCCTTAGATCACACAAGGAAGATTTCAGCACAGTGCACGAACTCCGTAGCATCGGCGAGAATCCTAATGTGTGTATATGGGAATCACACATTGCATAAATAATTTTGTGGTGGGTAGGTTTCTAATTTTTAAATTTTGCCAGGGCAGCGGCCGTGTGGCCTACTCTTTACGATTTCCAACTGCCGAGGGATTTTTAACGTGCGCAACATGCACACGGGACCTCCTATTTTTTCGCCCTTATCCGAGAAGCTAGGCATCTGATCTCTCTACCCAGGAGACCAGGGTGGAGTATGATATCATAAGGACCACAGGTTCTGAGAAAAAATTTCTATAAATTATATTCCCTGTACTGGGAATCCCCACTCCGTGTTTATTATATTCCTTCAACCTGCCCTGTTGTCACGATGCATTCCACATTCCTTCAATGTTCCCTGAAGTCACGATGTATTCCACCTTTCTACTCATAGCATGTCTGAAGAAAGTACATTACTTCCTTTTTAACGTCAGTCATAGGCTTACTGTGCGCACTGCGTTTGTTCAAGAACATCGTTATTACTATTTTTATCTGTCTATGGTATTATTAACATTCTTCTCTATAACCACATCTCTGTAACCTTTAGGGTTTTTTCTGCTTGTTTATTAACTGTCAATGACTCACTTCTGTATGTTTGGATTGACTCTATATAACACCGAAGAACTTTATTTTTCTTATTTCCATTGACAAGGAGTTGTTGTATACTTGTCATTTTATGGAAAGCTATTTTAGTGCTATTCTACTCTTTACTTCTGATATGTACCTTCCATTTGATGTTATTAACGTACCTAGGTATTTGAATCTATTGACTTGTTTGAAAACTGTTACATTTACTTTGATCGTGCATTCTGAAGAAGTTATTTTCTTCGAGACGACCATTACTTGTGTCTTTTTGCTACTAAGGATAAGCCCTTTATTTTCACTTTCTGTCACTATTGTATCAATCATTAATATTGTAAAACCCGTGCTTCTTAACCACCTCTAGGGGGTGTGAGATTAAGGATTATCTTCATTGCACACGGACAACTCCATCAACACTCCAATCTCCTCCCTTAGATCACACAAGGAAGATCTCAGCACAGTGCACGAACTCCGTAGCATCGGCGAGAATCCTAATGTGTGTATATAGGAATCACACATTGTATAAACAATTTTGTGGTGGGTAGGTGTGAGACACACCCCCCCCCCCCCCCCCTAGGGGTGCGAGACATGCAGATATTGTAGAAAGCGAATCACCATAAACACTATATAATGCACAGAACTTAATACTATGTGTATTAAAATAGAACATTAGCAACGTGAATTAGACACCGAACCTTAGTCACGTTCTGTGAATAACATTTCCTCAAAACTTACATTTTTGTTTCTCTCTTATGGCATATTTCGCGAGCTAGGAGATAATGGGGTGCAAGGCTTCTTAAGATTATCTAGAGGGGTGCGTGGCTTCATAAATCAATGTAAATGGGTGCAGGACTTCTAAAAGTTAAGAAACACTGTTGTAAACAATGTTACAGATCAGCAAAAGTTTGATAGCCTCGTGTAGTTACCGGAGGTCTCTAAAGAGACAAAGAAAGAATAAGCTTACTGCACACTCAGGCATGCCCAATGGGCTGATCACCCGTTGGCTTGTCACACCGATTACGGAAACAACGGCAGATGGATCTATTTGTTGTTGCCCTAAAGACGCCGCTAGGCGTGATAGGAAACTACAACAGCTTACTGCACACTCAGGAAGAAGAAGACACTCAGGCATGTCGTGCAAGGCAACAAATAGGAGGCTGGGCATGGAGTGGCAATCTCATCATGTTAAATAAATTACCACAAAAAGCACAGCTGTAAAAGCATGTGACTGATTGTTGTCGGTTTTCTGCACGGAGACCAATTACAGTTGTAGCTCCATGCTACGGCTACGGCTCCAAAAAATTAGGAGGGCAAAGGAAATCTATAATGATAACAAGTTTGATTGACTAACCTGTCGACATCAGACTGAGGGGGAGATAACCTGTCAGGATGCTTCAAATAATCTTCATGCTGTGGTCCAGTTGTTGTTCCCCCTGTGGCTTGAGCTGAGATTGCGGATGTTGCTGTTCCTGACGCAAATCTAAATATTGAGCTGGGTGGCGATGTTTTGGATGGATTACTGTAAGGATGAATTGTAGCTGTTGTTGCTCTGAACAAAGATTGTGGTGGAGAAGATCGTGCTGAACCATCAGATTCCGAGCTGTTTCTGAACATTGATTGTGGTGGGGAGCATCTCATTACTCCGCCGGCTTCTTGTTGTTGTCGCGATGTTCTGAACAGCGACTGAGGTGGAGAATATCTGTCGTGTTCTTTGTGAGACGAGGATGAGGATGAGTCACAGTGCATGCTGAATCCTCCTCCTGAGCGTGGAGTAGAACTCATGGAGGCTAATGGAGAGTGGGAAGGAGACATATTTTCCGTGCTGGATTTACTACACCCGCTGCTGAAGCTAGCAGTATCGCCGTCAGAAAGTCGCGCGATCGCAGATTTAGACTTGATGTCTTTGTTGTAGAAAGCGTCCAGCAAGGATCTACCTGTATACCCGTCGATAGAAATTACATTATCATCTGCTCTGTTCTCTTTATTATTTCCACTTTCAGTGGGTAACTTTCTTACTGTATGTGTCCTGTTTCCAGATGTATCTGGGTTTACGACATATCCGTTTGGGACAGTATATGGAGAACTATAGCTGCCAAAATTTAAATTTTGGAAAGGGTCACTATTTCCAGAGACACCTTGTAACTGGGACCTGGAGTCACCGTAATTACCCCTGGTATTTTCGTTTCTTATTCGGTTTTCACTGGAGAACAAACCACCTTGAAAATTCCCATAACCGTAATGACTACCACTTACAGTGCTAGAACTACCACCGAAGGTACCACATATTCCACTGTTAGCGCCAGCAGCGGCACCGTTATAAAGCTCATCGTTAGGTAGTTGAGGAACACCACTGCTTTCACGATTCTCCAAGCTGTCCCTTCTTTCGCCGTCTCTTCCGGAGCTGCGTTCAGAAGTGTTGTGCTCATACAGAATTTCAACGTTGTTGTAATGCGTATGGGTGTTGCTGTCCAATCGGATTCCTTCTCTTTTCTTCCTAGGGACAGTGCCTTCTTCAGTTCGCCCCTTCCCCTTGACATGACGGGCGCCCCAGTTACAGTTGATGAAGCACCAGGAACCATCAATGCTCACAGCCGTCCAAGAGTTTCTGTAGGAGATTAATAAATGTTTTTACTAAGTTACCAGGAGATTAATCAATGGTTTTAATGAGTTGCTAAGAGATTAATACATTTTTAATGAGTTACTAAGAGATAATGGATATGAACGCAGTTTCATAATCCAGATATACCAGGTTCGAAACCTGCTGCAGGCGGTTTGGTAGCAGATCGCTTTGTGTGGATTTTTAACAATGGTATAAGCGCCGTACCGTTCAGAAAGCAATGGCAAACTACCGAATGAAAAAAAATTGCCTAGAAAAATCACAAACAGCCAATAAAAGCTGGGGTTGATTGCCACGTCCTGTAAAGGATAAGCAACTAACTAAGAGATTTATACATTTTTTAAATGAGTTAGTAGTAGGTCAATCAGGGTTTTAAAATGAGTTACTAGGAGAATAATCAATGATTTTAATGAGTTACCAGGAAATTAATCAATGTTTTTTTTTTGAGTTACTAAGAGATTAATAAATTTTTTAATGAGTTCATTCACCCTAGTAGGCCTTAATCAAGGTTTTTTAATCATTTTCACCTCTGTTTCCAACTCTCTTCTCCATGTACTTCTTGGTCTTCCTCTGCCTCTCTTGCCCTGGGGGTTCCAGAACAAGGACTGCCTTGTAATGCTATCAACAGGTTTCCTCAGTGTGTGTCCTATCCATCGCCATCGTCTTCTTCTCATCTCTTGTTCCACTGCACTTGTCCAGTTCTAAGAGAACCTGTCAACCATAATTTAAAAAGCACATTTATGAGTTACTAGGTCTCCGAGCCATAAATCAACATGAGTTTTTTAATGATTATTTTCTTAGGAGATTAAGAAAAAGTTTTTTTTTGTAATTTTGACGCTGTCTGTTCCCTCCACTGCCAAGATTAATCAATGTTTTTAATGAGTTACTAGGAGATTAATCAATGTTTTTAATGAGTTGGCAGGGGACAGTGTTACTATGTTTTTTTAATTAGTTTTTAATGAGTTACTAATTAAGAGATTTAAATAATTACCATCAATGTTTTTAATGAGTTACTAGGAGATTAATCAATGTTTTTAATGAGTTACTAGGAGATAAATAAACGTTTTTTAATTAGTTACCAAGAGATTAATAAATGTTTTTTAAGATGAGTTAATTAGTTTTCAGGAGATTAATACATGTTTTTAATTAGTTTTCAGGAGATTAATAAAAGTTTTTAATTAGTTACCAGGAGATTAATAAATGTTTTTGATGAGTTACTAGAAGATTAATAAAAGTTTTTAATTTGTTACCAGGAGATTAATAAATGTTTTTGATGAGTTACTAGAAGATTAATAAAAGTTTTTAATTAGTTACCAGGAGATTAATAAATGTTTTTGATGAGTTACTAGAAGATTAATAAAAGTTTTTAATTAGTTACCAGGAGATTAATAAATGTTTTTGATGAGTTACTAGAAGATTAATAAAAGTTTTTAATTAGTTACCAGGAGATTAATCAATGTTTTTAATGAGTTACTAGGAGATTAATAAACGTTTTTTAATTAGTTACCAAGAGATTAATAAATGTTTTTAATGAGTTATTAGGAGATTAATACATGTTTTTAATTAGTTTTCAGGAGATTAATAAATGTTTTTGATAAGTTACTAGAAGATTAATAAAAGTTTTTAATTAGTTACCAGGAGATTAATAAATGTTTTTGATGAGTTACTAGAAGATTAATAAAAGTTTTTAATTAGTTACCAGGAGATTAATCAATGTTTTTAATGAGTTACTAGGAGATTAATAAACGTTTTTTAATTAGTTACCAAGAGATTAATAAATGTTTTTAATGAGTTATTAGGAGATTAATAAAAGTTTTTAATGAGTTACTTTAATAAATAATTTATTCATTTATTATCTTTCAATAACGTGTCGTTGCATTACAACTGACTAAGAACATGAAAATACAGACCATGATCTTCAGTAAAAAGAATGTTATTAAACAGAGATGATGATGACACCTGTATTTATAAATGCATCATCATCATCATCATCATCATCATAATCCATAATCATCATCATAATCATCATCATCACAGTCACCATCATCATCATCATCATCAAGGTCATCATCATCACAGTCACCATCATCATCATCAAGGTCATCATCATCATAGTCATCATCATCAGCATAAGCAGCAGCATCATCATCGTTTCTCCTTTGCGCTCCTTACGAAGCATGGAGCGACCACTGCAGCGAGTCCCCTTGCAAATAACCTTCACTAAGCAGTTGCATGCTCTTTCTACAGTGGTTTCTGTGGTAATTTGTTTAACATGATGAGCTTGCCAACACTACTTCATGTTAGTTGCCCTGTACGACATGCTTGAGGGTGTATCAGTCCTATTCGTTCTTTGCTTCATCATGGTGTAACGTTACCATGCATACCAATACTTTACTGAGCCATGATGACCATCACACAGGCGATGATTACTTGTAATTACTGAGGCAAGACTAATAACTTACCTGAATCTATCACTTTCCATCTTCATGCCAGGTTTGTAACCAGCACCTTTAGAGTAGCCTTCAATCACCTCACAGTACAGGCCCGCGTAACTGCAATACATGATGAAAGTCAGTATAATATTGTAAACAATATTAAAGAACAGAAAGCGTGTAGATAGTACTCACATTGAGGAAACCTGCTGATAGCCTTACAAGGCAGTCCTTGTGCTGGAATCCCAAAGATAAGAGGAGGTAGATGGAACCAAGAACACACGGAGAAGAGAACTGGAGACAGACATGAAGGGGAGGAAGATAACATGGAACGACCTTGAGCGGATGGTACAGGACAGGAAGATTTGGTATAAGTTTATTAAATGCTAATGCTCCTTGGTGGGGGGGGAGGGGGGGGGGCTGAAGGATGATGATGACGTTGATGCTGATGATGATGATGCTGCTGATGATGATGATGACGTTGATGACGATGGTACTGATGATGTTGATGATGATGACGTTGATGACGATGATGATGCTGATGATGCTGATGACGTTGATGACGATGATGCTGATGATGCTGATGATGATGACGTTGATGACGATGATGATGCTGATGATGATGACGTTGATGATGCTGATGATGATGATGATGCTGATGATGCTGATGACGATGATGCTGCTGATGATGATGATGATGCTGATGATGATGCTGATGATGATGCTGATGATGACGTTGATGACGATGATGCTGATGATGCTGATGATGACGATGATGCTGATGATGCTGATGATGATGCTGATGATGCTGATGATGATGATGATGCTGATGATTAAAAGGACGCATCTTTATAAATTGGTGGATACAAACACAGAACGTATGGATACATAAGCTGTATAGATGGCTGACTAGTTCATATGTGGTGAAGTTTTTGTGTGTGACTTTCTTCACGATGAGGTAACCGACAAGTCCAAAACAAAAATGAGAATTTTCCACTCAGATGTTAAGTCAGTCTTGTTGTGTGGCTGTGAAACATGGAGACCAAGAACAATGACCACCAGGAAGATACAGACTTTTATAACTGAGGGGCTGCGCACAATAGCAGAATTCTAATGGTATGACAAGATCATTCATGTGGATCTGATGACACGATTATCCACGTGGATCTCATGACACGATTATCCACGTGGATCTGATGACACGATTATCCATGGGGATCTCATGATAAGATTATTTATGTGGATCTGATGATAATATTATCTATGTGGATATGATGACAAGATTATCTATGTGGATCTGATGACACGATTATCTATGTGGATCTGATGACAAGATTATCTATGTGGATCTGATGACAAGATTATCTATATGGATCTGATGACAAGATTATCTGTGTGAATCTGATAACAAGATTATCTGTGAATCTGATGACAAGATTATCTGTGTGAATCTGATGACAAGATTATCTATGTGGATCTGACGACACGATTATCTATGTGGATCTGATGACAAGATTATCTATGTGGATCTGATGACAAGATTATCTATATGGATCTAATGACAAGATTATCTGTGTGAATCTGATAACAAGATTATATGTGTGGATCTGATGACAAGAACCAGACAGCTACCAGTAGAACAGAACATTAGAACAAGACGCTGGTATTGGATAGGGTATACATTGAGGAAACCTGTTGGTAAAATAACAAGGCAGTCTTTGTTCTGAAATACCCATAATATTGTTCACTCTCTTTTCCTCTCCGGCAGTAGTAATCTAACTTTATTTGTGCGTACTAATTATGTGCGCCATTCGATTGTTGGCACATTCTATTTTCTTACCTCCGACAGTATTTGGTATTTTCGTGTCAGTGTTTACACTTCTTCCATTCAAACGTGTCATGTTTGCCTGCCCATCCTCGCGGAGATGAGTTACAGGTAAACCTAGATTGGCGACCAGTCATTTTCGAGTAGTGACGCACAGTGTTTGTTTGCATAGGGAGTGCCGGTCAGTTATCGATCTGGTATTACAGACACATGTGAGACGTCGGAAATGAGGTAATAAACGTCCGGACAGGCTTGTTATAAGCAAGATTAATGTAAGAAGGTGTAGTGGTAATCATTAGAGAGAAATTGACGGCAAATACCAATTCCATATACGGAGAGTGACCATTTGAATTTTACAAACGTATGAGTCATACAGAAAAGTCCATATGCGAAGTTATCAGAACATGCACTTTCGAATGCTTTTGGCGTAGCAGTTTAGAGGCTAATATACATTCACTTTGATTGGAAGTTTTGTCGGAAACGCCACGCGTGAGCGTGGGCAGGAAAAGGCAATATACCGTAGAACATTTTAGACATACAACACTGCATTCCAGAATCGTCAAAGCAGACAGCTCGGACTGAAGCCAGGAAAGAATAGAAGTAAGGATTCTGACCTTATAGGATCGGACGTATTGGAGCACCTTTTGAACACTACAACAGGGAAACTCTACAATTTAATACGGAAACCGGACTCCTACAGGACCTACTCACAAAGCCACAAAGGGATTCTGTAATAGAAATTATACCCCAGACGTGAGTTTGAGGCATCTGCATCAAGTTGCCGAGATTATTCAACTAAGCAAGAATGATCCCAGTATTGAGGTAAGTTGCAACATATTTTTACACTTTGAATTTGATGTGTTTGAACTTGCTGATGGTTATTCAGGTCCTAAAGAGGCTCGCAACCTCAGCACGTGAAAATGATATATTGATGAACCACCACAGCAAAGCGCTAGAGATTGCTTCATGCGAGTTCTCACGGGGAACCAAAAGCAGGGGTAACCTCAGACTCCAAGTGCAGCAGGGAGTATAAGATGATGCCATTGTCGTGAAACATTCTAAATCCACATATATAAATTAAAAGGTAAATGTAAAGCCTAACACACAAATTCAATAAAAGGGAAAGAAGAATGGTAAAGAACAGTGCTGTCACAATGACTGTACTCGAGATCCCCCTTTTTCTGCTTCGTCTGCATATTCTCACGTTTTCACGTTTATTAGTAAAGCCTACAGCAGCATACACACGTTTCAACAAAACAATAAAACGTGTACTGTATTTCTTAGAAAACCTTGAGATACGCAAGCTGCGTAATGACCTAGATTAATATTCCATTAATTTCATTTTATACACTACGTTAACATAAACGAAAAGACAGATGGAATTAGGATAGAGAGAGGGAGGGCTGAAAGCAGGAACGCCGGCAACACTAACACGCGTCTCGCGATATACAATTAATGCCACCCCCAACGCGAAAGGCATGAAGCACTAGTTTTTTTTTTTTCAAATAGACAGTGATAAAAAACACTACCCATACGAGAGTTAGGTTTAAAAACCCGTAAAATGCTTATTAGGAAACATGACATTATACTGGTTTACGTTTGAAAGCCTGACAGTACAGCAGACACCCTAAAGTTTGGAAGTGAGGAGGTGGTAACAGCACGACTATCCTAGAAGAAAATACATATTTTGAACGCCGCCACTTAGCTCCCTTAAAACTTATATATTTGGGTTCCTTAGGACTTGCTGATAAAGAATATGTTAAGTGTTACGCAAATAGTCTAGGAATTAACAAATTATAGCCAAAAGAAAATAGTGAGGGTGTCAGACAACACCAAATAATAATCGCACAGTGGCATGTTTTGAAACCACCATTTTACGGGAAATAGGCCACCATGTTAAATCCTATTTGATTGGATAGAAGTAAATGTAAGGCGAAACACGATTAGTCGGACTACAAATACTAATTTTTTGTTGTTCGGGGAAACGGTAGTAGGGGTACTTTTTTTGAAAAGCTGTGTAAACATGGCCCGATTGGTTAGACCCGCCAATATAGTCAATTAGGAGCGTCAGTTCAGTGCCACATTTTAAAAGAAACTTACTCAGAAACAGTGCGTTGAGAACCAGCTTATATTTTTTCTAAATAAAAGCCTGGGACAGCGGCAGATCGGATTTTGTGCCATATTCATCGCCAGTCAACGTATTTGTGTATTATTTCCATGAATTGTGGTAAGCTTGACATATTTGATATCTTTTTAATGAAAATTGAATGTAAATTGATAATTTATGTCTGTATATGTGTGTGGTTCAGTAGCAAACATGAGGCAAAGCCTAGATACTGCTCCAACCTGAACAGAACGTGTCGGAGAAAAGAAAACTGCATGGAATTGCCAAACAGTACACTGACACCTATCTTATTGACTAGAAAGAACTAATGCTGGAATTGCAGAGGCGTAGTAACCATTAGGGAGGAGTATACTGGTGTAAATTGTTTCAGATGAAGCTAGCAGTTGGCCTACCGCTCTGAACTCAGTGTTTGTTATGTATTGTGTTCAGTGTGGAAATAGATTATAAATTAGTTCTGAAATAGGAGGTACAATACAACCTTCTTGTTTCAGGGACCGTGGTCCTAAGTTATTGAAGCAGCACCTGGTCTGAGTTTTGCTGAATCCAGAGGCTGACAGCATACTCCTTGGTCCAGATAGCGACCAGTGAGGTGTCTCCAGAACACAGTGAAGCAATCGAGCAGAGGAGTCTTTTCCTGCCGCCATCACGAAAGATAAGCTTCTGTGGCCAGAGCAGCTCAACATTATGTGCCCCCCCCCCCACCTCAAAAATTGACATTATATTAAACACAGAGGGACAATAAATTGTTTCAAATGACAGGAACTGTGAACTTTTCCCAATACTATTTCCACGATAATCAAACACTTGAAGTCATGATGACAAACAACAATCTAGCTTGAAAAACAAAACCAGTATTACCTCATAGTACTACTTCACAACTTACACACATAGGATAATACTAATAAAATATGTCAATACAAAGATCATATTTATAAACTGTGTACATACTACTTGTAATTACATTTGATTGTGATTCCTGGTTCACTGTGTAGTTGAATCAGGATATCTATTATTGAAAGGAATTAATACATATATTTTTAAACTTAAACACTTGACTCATTTAAGATAGTCTTATAGAGTGTTATATGTGTGTGAGTGTCATAGTGTTGTAAAGTGTTGTGGAATAAATTAAATTGTTTATCTGTCTGTTGTTGTTGTGACTTACACTTCATCATTTTCATAACCCTAGACATTCAACGTAGTCATCACAATATTCCAGAATAATTCTGACTGAGGTATAAATGTGGTAGCAAGTAAGGTCATCTGTAATACACCACACTTATTAGAAACAGATACCTTCACAGCTGATCTCAGTCAGTACACTAAGTCCCCTATAAATATTAATATCATCCCACTTTACCACATATATTGGGGTCTCGCTCCCGGGATATTGAACTTTCTCCTATTATATATATTGGGAATAATAAAAATTTAAAAAGTATCCTTGGGTGGAATTAAATAAGGTTGAGCTCTCAGTGCCTGTGGTTGTCCTTGGATAATTAATTACAGATTGTATTGTTTAGTTAGACATTAATAAATTTACCTGTTGGAAAATGGCGGACCTGGCCAAATTTCGATCTGCTGCTATGCAGGCTGCAAAAGAGTTAGGAATAGACGGGCAAGTTATGATTTCCTATGTCACTACGGAATGTGACAAATTTATTGAACGGGAAGAAAAAAGATTAGAAAAAGAGGCTGAAAGAAAGTTAGAGGCTGAAAAGGAAATTATGAGGTTGCAGATTGAGGCTGAGGCTAAGAAATTGGAGGCAGAAAGAGAAGACAAGAGACTGGCTGCAGAAAGGGAAGACAAAGGATTGGCTGCAGAAAGGGAAGCAGAGGATAAGAGATTACAAAGGGAACATGAGTTACGTCTAAGGGAGTTTGAGTTTCAAGGCCATGCTCCTGACAATGGTGCCAGTCCCTTTGCCTCCGATGCTAATGCTAGTCAGGGAGCCTCAACCTCAGCTATGAATTTTCATTTAGATCATTTTGTTGAGAAAGACGATGATATTGAGAGCTATCTAAATAGATATGAACTATTAGCTACCACGTATGGGTTAGAGAGAGAAAGGTGGAGCTTAAAGTTATCTCAAGGGCTTCGTGGGGCAGCTTATGAAGTTTTTGCCAAAATGAGCAGAGGTGATCAAGAAAATTATGACATGCTAAAGCAGGCTCTTTTGTTAAGATATGAAAAGAACGCAGAATTTTATAGGAAAAAATTTAGGAATGCTAAACTACTGTCAGGTGAAACCTATCACCAGTTCTCTGCGCGGTTAGAGACATACTTGGAGAAATGGACTTCTCTGGGGAAAACCCAAGATCTTAAGGAAATGGTCCTTATAGAACAATTAAGAGAGTCCATGGCTCCAGACCTGAGAAAGTTTCTCATGGAACAAGGTGCAGAGAGACTGGGGGAGTTACTAAATGTTGCAGAAAGGTATCAAGCAGCTCAGGCAGAGGTATCAGGTAATAAAAAGAAACAGGTAGATAATTTTAAGGCACCACAGAACTTTAATAAATTTGATCCTAGAGATCAAAACAAAAGTAAGCACCAGTTTGATAGGCCACGGTATGACAATAAAAAAAAACACCCCACAATTCGATGAAAGGAAATATGATGAAATAAAATCTTTCAACCAAGGAAGGAGATGGTGTAAAAATTGTAAGATGAACAATCATGACACTGACCATTGTAGAAGGAAACCTCCTCATTGTGCTGCTATGACATCGGGAAAAAAGGTCAAACCTGCGGAACTACAGGAACCATACCACCCCCCAGTGTGTGAAGATGTCATCTGTAATGGTGTCACCATAAGGTGTTTATATGATACAGGTTTAGATTATGATTCCGTTGTGAGTTCTCACCTGGTGCAGGCAGATCAATACACCACAGAAACAGTGGAGATTCAAACTGCAACCAAGGATGTAGCTACCATGACACTTCCCGTCGCCCGGATAAAGGTGAAAACGCGATATGTGGAAGGAATCATAAAAGCAGCAGTGATAAATGAGCCAATCTACCCTCTGATATTGGGGTGTAGATATGTCTTCTTGGGGAATCCCAAGAGACCTGTGATATTGGCAACAGTGCAGACCAGATCACAGTCTAAAAAGGAGGAGGATAATCCAATAAATACTCATCCAGATGAGATGAGGAAGGCACAGGCGGAGGATAAAACACTCAAGCCGTGTTTCAAGAAGTTGCCCAAATCTCATACACCTCCAGGGAAGGGAGAATTTTATATGAAGAACAAACTGATTTATAGGAAGGCTGGATCTGAATCCAATGGTCACGGACAGCTGGTCCTTCCAACTTCATATAGGACTAAAGTGTTGGAACTAGGGCATGCGATTCCCTTCAGTGGTCATATGGGGATCAGCGCAACAGGACAGCGTATAGCTTGTCACTATTTCTGGCCAGGGATAACTGAAGATATCAAACGATATGTAAAATCCTGTCCAGAGTGCCAACGAGTAGCACCTAAGCATTGGACTGCACAGCAACTCTGGGGGAAATGCCCATAGTGGGAACACCCTTTGAGAGAGTTGCCGTGGATCTTGTGGGACCTCTCACTCGAACTAAGAGAAGGAACAGCTACATTCTGACTGGTGGACACTTGTTCTATGTGGGGAGAGGTGGTAGCCCTGTCATCGATTGATTCTAAGCATGTGGCAGAGGCATTACTTACAATTTTCACAAGGTTAGGCTTTCCCAATCAAATTTTGACTGATAATGGCTCTCAGTTCAAGGGGAAACTAACAGAAGAAGTTTTCAGGATCTTCCAGGCCAAACACTTCCATTGTAGTGTGTACCATCCCCAAGGGAACGGCCAAGTGGAAAGATTTAATGGCACGTTGATGTCGATCCTGAGAAAGTTGGCACACGAAAAACCAGATACAGTAGAACTCCATTTATCCGAACCCCAATTATCCGAACATCCAATTATCCGAACACTTTTTCCAGAAAAAAAAAAAATCAGATGCCACAGTCACGTTAGACTAAAATTCTGAATCTTTTGATGCGGCAAACTTCAAATGTGTGCGAACAATTTGTAGAGAATGGGATGGCTAATGGTCGGTCGCTTACGTACAGGAAGTCAGTTAGATCATAAAGTCAGTTAATATCTGGTTTACCAATCCAGTGTACGTGTGCGTTCTAGGTAGAACACTGGCTAAACAGACAGTTCAACTTAAAATAATTGTGTCTGCTACTACAGCAGAATAATTTTGGTGTACAAGTATTTCTCTGTGCGATATGGCATCTTCCAGTAGGCCTAAAGCATATAAAAGGAACCGCGATGTTTTGTCAATTGAAACGAAAACAGAAATTATAAAGAGACTAGGACAAGGTGAAACTGTGTCTTCACTTGCGAGGATTTTCAATGTTGGGAAAGCTACCGTCTCTGACATCAAAAGTAACAAGGATAAAATTATGAGTTTTGCATCGAAATTTGATAGTGAAAATGGGTCGAAGAAACGTAAAACCATGAGAAATGCGAAAAATGTGAAATTGGAAGAGGCTTTGTATATATGGTTTGTGCAAAGAAGAAGCAAAGGGGAACCTATCTCTGGTTCTCTGTTGTGTGAAAAGGCACTTCAGTTCAACAATCAACTTGACGGTCCTCCTGACTTTAAGGATAGCCAGGGATGGTTAAGAAACTTTAAATCTCGTCATGGCATACGAGAATTGGAGATTCAAGGGGAATCTTTATCTAGCGATGCAACTGCCGCTAAAAATTTTAAAGAAACATTCTTGGCTTTTTTGGAAGAAGAAGGTTATTCACTCGATGATGTGTATAATGCCGATGAGACTGGCTTATACTGGAAATCATTGCCTCAAAAATCACTTGCATCTCAGCGCGAAGCAGCTGCCCCTGGGTTTAAAAAGTGCAAAGAGAGAGTACCAATTTTGGTAGCCGCGAATGCCAGTGGAAGTCATCGTTTACCGGTGCTAATGATCGGCAAAACCAAAAAACCACGTTGTTTAAAGAATGTGACATGTCTCCCATTGTGTTACAAAGCACAGAAGAGTGCTTGGATGAATAGTGAAATATTTCTTGATTGGTATACAAATCAGTTCATCCCAAATGTGAAGAGGTTCAGAGAACAAGAAAAGAAAACTGGAAAAGTAATTCTTCTACTGGACAATGCACCATCTCATCCAGAGACGGATACATTGAATGCAGTTGATGCAAATTTTAAAGTAATTTTTCTGCCTCCCAATGTAACAGCACTGATTCAACCAGTGGATCAGGGTGTTATAGCAAAGCTTAAAAAGATGTACAAGAAGGAAGTCCTGCGTCGTTAATTGTTGGCTGAAGATGAAGAAAGTGTGGTGGCGTTTTCCAAAAAGCTTAATCTCAAAGACTGCTGCTATATGTTAGCTGATGCTTGGACCACCCTGTCACAAGATAATCTCAACAAGGCTTGGAGTAGATTGCTTGGGAAAAAAGGAGGAAATGAAACTACTGCAGTAGACACAAATGATGATTGTATAAATGAAGTTGTGGAACTGTTTCAAGCAATGCCCGGATTTTCGGACTGTGACAAAGATGATGCACACATGTGGCTAGAAGATGATAATGATTCTGGTTTTCAGTTTTTGAATGACGAAGAAATTTTGTCTTTTGTGCAAGAAGAAAACCAAATACATGTAGTGACCGATGATGAAGACTCCTCAGAAGTGCATGATGTACTTGTAGATTATGAAGAAAAACCAAAACGTCGACCAAGTCCTGAAGAGGCCTTTGTAGCACTAGAAACAGCGATGGCTTGGTACGAGCAAGAAGATGACAGCTGTCCTACACAGCTTCTGCTGTTGAAGAGAATGCGGGACTTAGCAGCCAAAAGGAGACTATCCAGTTTGGTGCAAAAGAGGATTCCTCATTATTTTAAATAGTGGGCTACATCTGTGCAAGTACATATATACGTAAGTTGCGCCTGGTTTTGAATCGTTTGTAATGTTATTTTGAAAACATTTCTCTTTCTTAACAAAAATAATTAATACAAGTAGTACATGCACTGCAGTGTAATAAAAGATTTTGGTGATACAGTGATCTAATACAGTGTGGGTATTATTATTACAGTACAAGTAAATATGTTTTATAGTGTATTTTCCTTGTGATGGTTAATTATTTTTAGAAATATGTGTACATGTACTCGATACATTATGTAATCCAATTATCCGAACATTTGATTATCCGAACGATGCTCGGTCCCATGGGGTTCGGATAAATGGAGTTCTACTGTACATGGGACCAGTACCTTCACGCCGCCCTCTTTGCTTATCGGGAGGTACCCCATAGTTCAACCGGTATGGCCCCGGCAACATTATTATTTGGAAGGCCAATAAAAGGTCCACTCGAAGCGCTGTTAAGAACGTGGACTGATGAAAAGGCAGAGGAAAATATTACATCCTCATACCAATATGTGAATGAGCTGACCACTCGTTTAAAAACTGGCTGGAAACTTGCCAATGAAAATTTGAGACAAGCCAGGAAGAAACATGCTGCCTATTTTAACAGGAAGGCTAAAGACAGAGATTTGGCTGTGGGAGAGAAGGTACAGCTTCTTCTCCCCGGTAGTCAGAATAAGTTACAAATTGGATGGCAAGGTCCATATACAGTTCTAGAGAAGGTGTCTAGAACCAATCATAAGATAGATAAGAAGGGGAAAGAAAAAATCTATCATGTGAATCTCCTGAAGAAATATTTGGAAAGAGAAAATCAGGAAGAGACACACTTGTTGACCTTGTCCATTGCCATGGAGATGAAAAAGGAACCACTTTCATCATTTGAATATCCATTACACCCCTGTGAGACAGCGGCACAGGTGAAAATCAGTACGCATTTAACGAAAAATCAGAAAGAGAGAGTGCAACAGGTTCTAGATAATCATACAGAGGTTTTAACAGACCGACCGGGGCATACAAACTTATTGGAATATGATATGAAACTGATAGACCCCACACCTGTCTGTATGAAACCCTATTCGATTCCTTTTGCTAAGGAGAAAGCTTTGAAGGAAGAGATAGACTATTTGTTGAAGGAAGGAATTATTTCACACAGTGAATTTTCGTATAGTTCCAGTGTGGTGCTCTTAAGGAAACCCTCTGGAGAACATAGACTCTGTATAGATTACAGGAGACTGAATGCTATCACAGAAGGACAGGTGGATCCATTGCCGGATACAAATCAGTTGTTTGCCAGGCTAAATAAAGCTAAATATTTCTCAAAAGTGGATCTGAGTAAAGGATACTATCAGATTCCAGTAAAGCCTGAGGTTAGACCGTACCTAGCTTTTAGTACCTCAGAGGGACACTATGAGTTTAACAGATTGCCATTTGGATTGAAGAATGCGCATAGTGTCTTCTCTAGAATGATGAGAAAATTGTTGGATCCTCTGAATAACCCATGCATCACAAATTTCATGGATGATATCCTTATAGCAACAGAAACATTTGAGGAACACATTGACTCTCTGAACATGCTGTTTAATCGACTTAGAGAAGCGAATTTAACAGCCCGACCAACCAAATGTTGCGTTGGATGTAAAGAATTAGAATTCTTGGGACACACAGTCCATCAGGGAAACATGACCCCTGACCCCAATAATTTAGAGAAACTAAAGAAAGCCCCGAGACCACAAACCAAGAAAGACGTGAGATCATTTGTCTCATTATGTGGTTTCTACCAAAAGTATATCAAAAACTTTAATTCCATATGTGCACCGTTAACTGATTTGACACGTAAAGGAAATCCAGATCGAATTACATGGACATCACAATGTGAATTGGCTTACCAGGAATTGAAGGAAAAGCTCACAAGCAAACCTATTTTGAAATTACCTGACTTAAGTCAAGAATTCATTGTAAGGACGGATGCCAGTAATATCGGGTTAGGTGCGACCCTGCTACAGAAATCAGATGCATTGGATGGGGAATTAAGCCCAGTGGCATATGCTAGCAGAAAGTTGAATAAAGCTGAAACCAACTACTCAACTAGCGAAAAAGAATGTCTTGCAGTAATATGGGCGATAAAGAAATTCAATATTTATCTGTATGGGAAGGCATTTAAGTTGCAGACGGATCACAAACCCTTGTCGTTTCTAGCGCAGGCTAGGCATGAAAATTGTAGGTTACTCAGATGGTCATTACTGATGCAGCCATTTGAGTTTAGCATAGAGTATATATCTGGTAAGACAAATCTGGGAGCGGATTTTTTAAGCCGCCATCCGTGTGATGAGAATCACCGTAAGCCCCAGAAATAATAATAAATTTCTCTATGTGTATATAGAATTATAGACTGACATATAACGTCTGTTTTAAGAGGGGAGAATTTGTCGTGAAACATTCTAAATCCACATATATAAATTAAAGGTAAATGTAAAGCCTAACACATAAATTCAATAAAAGGGAAAGAAGAATGGTAAAGAACAGTGCTGTCACAATGACTGTACTCGAGATCCCCCTTTTTCTGCTTCGTCTGCATATTCTCACGTTTTCACGTTTACTAGTAAAGCCTACAGCAGCATACACGCGTTTCAACAAAACAATAAAACGTGTACTGTATTTCTTAGAAAACCTTGAGATACGCAAGCTGCGTAATGACCTAGATTAATATTCCATTAATTTCATTTTATACACTACGTTAACATAAACGAAAAGACAGATGGAATTAGGATAGAGAGAGGGAGGGCTGAAAGCAGGAACGCCGGCAACACTAACACGCGTCTCGCGATATACAATTAATGCCACCCCCAACGCGAAAGGCATGAAGCACTAGTTTTTTTTTTTCAAATAGACAGTGATAAAAAACACTACCCATACGAGAGTTAGGTTTAAAAACCTGTAAAATGCTTATTAGGAAACATGACATTATACTGGTTTACGTTTGAAAGCCTGACAGTACAGCAGACACCCTAAAGTTTGGAAGTGAGGAGGTGGTAACAGCACGACTATCCTAGAAGAAAATACATATTTTGAACGCCGCCACTTAGCTCCCTTAAAACTTATATATTTGGGTTCCTTAGGACTTGCTGACAAAGAATATGTTAAGTGTTACGCAAATAGTCTAGGAATTAACAAATTATAGCCAAAAGAAAATAGTGAGGGTGTCAGACAACACCAAATAATAATCGCACAGTGGCATGTTTTGAAACCACCATTTTACGGGAAATAGGCCACCATGTTAAATCCTATTTGATTGGATAGAAGTAAATGTAAGGCGAAACACGATTAGTCGGACTACAAATACTAATTTTTTGTTGTTAGGGGAAACGGTAGTAGGGGTACTTTTTTTTTGAAAAGCTGTGTAAACATGGCCCGATTGGTTAGACCCGCCAATATAGTCAATTAGGAGCGTCAGTTCAGTGCCACATTTTAAAAGAAACTTACTCAGAAACAGTGCGTTGAGAACCAGCTTATATTTTTTCTAAATAAAAGCCTGGGACAGCGGCAGATCGGATTTTGTGCCATATTCATCGCCAGTCAACGTATTTGTGTATTATTTCCATGAATTGTGGTAAGCTTGACATATTTGATATCTTTTTAATGAAAATTGAATGTAAATTGATAATTTATGTCTGTATATGTGTGTGGTTCAGTAGCAAACATGAGGCAAAGCCTAGATACTGCTCCAACCTAAACCGAACGTGTCGGAGAAAAGAAAACTGCATGGAATTGCCAAACAGTACACTGACACCTATCTTATTGACTAGAAAGAACTAATGCTGGAATTGCAGAGGCGTAGTAACCATTAGGGAGGAGTATACTGGTGTAAATTGTTTCAGATGAAGCTAGCAGTTGGCCTACCGCTCTGAACTCAGTGTTTGTTATGTATTGTGTTCAGTGTGGAAATAGATTATAAATTAGTTCTGAAATAGGAGGTACAACCTTCTTGTTTCAGGGACCGTGGTCCTAAGTTATTGAAGCAGCACCTGGTCTGAGTTTTGCTGAATCCAGAGGCTGACAGCATACTCCTTGGTCCAGATAGCGACCAGTGAGGTGTCTCCAGAACACAGTGAAGCAATCGAGCAGAGGAGTCTTTTCCTGCCGCCATCACGAAAGATAAGCTTCTGTGGCCAGAGCAGCTCAACATTATGTGCCCCCCCCCCCCCCTCAAAAATTGACATTATATTAAACACAGAGGGACAATAAATTGTTTCAAATGACAGGAACTGTGAACTTTTCCCAATACTATTTCCACGATAATCAAACACTTGAAGTCATGATGACAAACAACAATCTAGCTTGAAAAACAAAACCAGTATTACCTCATAGTACTACTTCACAACTTACACACATAGGATAATACTATTAAAATATGTCAATACAAAGATCATATTTATAAACTGTGTACATACTACTTGTAATTACATTTGATTGTGATTCCTGGTTCACTGTGTAGTTGAATCAGGATATCTATTATTGAAAGGAATTAATACATATATTTTTAAACTTAAACACTTGACTCATTTAAGATAGTCTTATAGAGTGTTATATGTGTGTGAGTGTCATAGTGTTGTAAAGTGTTGTGGAATAAATTAAATTGTTTATCTGTCTGTTGTTGTTGTGACTTACACTTCATCATTTTCATAACCCTAGACATTCAACGTAGTCATCACAATATTCCAGAATAATTCTGACTGAGGTATAAATGTGGTAGCAAGTAAGGTCATCTGTAATACACCACACTTATTAGATACAGATACCTTCACAGCTGATCTCAGTCAGTACACTAAGTCCCCTATAAATATTAATATCATCCTACTTTACCACAGCCATCATATGTATATATTTACTATCATTTGTGATAAGTGAATGTATATTTATTTCCGCTGTCCAGTCGGTTTTTCCCAGTAAATTAATTTAAAAAATGGTGATTTTCATCATATCCAGTGAGTTACATGATATACGCTCAGGGAGAGTAACAATTCAGGGAAAAGAATTGGTTGGCAGACAGCGGAAAAGGCGCCTGATTAATATCAGGAAAACAAAGCAGCGGAGTTTGTTCTTTTATTCCCTCTAAAGTTTATAGAACGTGTTTACGAAACTATTTGAAGTACGATTCTACGATACCAACTGTACTACTATTCTGTGCTTCGAAGCTTGCTATCGACGCTTGAAACAGACATTCAACGGGTTGTGAAGATACCTGCCTTGACCAGGAGAAATACTCTCGCCACAGAGACTAATTGACGGAAATAGCATCACCAACACTCCAACAGTTTGGAAGCTAAGTAGCATTTTTAGCAGGCCAGTACAACAGAACTTATTGATCTTTATTCCACAACTAAGCTTCCTAAAGCCGATATCAGTTTCAATGACGAAACCTATTTTTATTAATCACAAATCATATTTATATACGTTTGTTCCAAAGTAATTGATCATTAAATTTGTTACATGCTTTTTTGTTTACAAATTCATAGTTGATTTAGTTATTACAGAGAGAAGTGCACACAGATGAATCAGCATCTTATATATATATATATATATATATATATATATATATATATATATATATATATATATATATATATATATATATATATATATATATATATATATATATATATATATATATATGTTGTTAAGTTCAGACCACTCTACTGACAACCTCTCCTACACGTCTAACATTACTGATAAGGTGTGTTTGTTGTGATGTTACTGCATTCATAAGGTCATACTGGACACGTAGATGAATGGTCAACTCGTTCCGACACAGTGCTGACATCGAGTGAGAATGTAGATGTAAAGGACGCGAATGTGTGTGCAGTTCTGTTGAGTTGACAAGTCACTCACTCAATTATAGTTAAAAGTCAATAAAGGGTAGACTGCTGATGACGTTTCATACATTTAATAATGGACGTACACTTCGACATCACGATTACAGTCACTTGAACAGGTTGGCAAGAAATCATCGTATACTTGAAAAATGGGTGACAATATCAGATGTACATTTATGTGGCATGAAAATATAATGGAACGATAGTAGGCAAGCACTCAATATTCTGGTTGTCTTTCGTCTCATGCTTCAACTGACTAATCGCGTCAGTTAAGGTGGATACATAATCATCAACAATGGTTCACTGTCAGAACCTTCTTCTGGCTAAGTTTCTCAAGCCGTAAATTCATCAAATGTTTATAGCAACAATGTTAAACCACAGTAGTGGGTTTTCATAATATATAGATCTCTGTACCATCATCAGATAATAAGACCTTTTCTGTTCTCCGACAATGATCCGCTTACAATGGCGGGAATCCAAAATGGCTCTCCTCCGTGAGCTTCGCTCA
Organism: Oreohelix idahoensis; assembly: GCA_024509875.1. NCBI lineage: Eukaryota > Metazoa > Mollusca > Gastropoda > Stylommatophora > Oreohelicidae > Oreohelix > Oreohelix idahoensis. The sequence continues at coordinate 323,729 of JAMPIV010021671.1, read as the reverse complement.
CCCCGGATAAAAAATTATGAAGCAGAATTAATTCGTAATTCGTACATAAATGTCCTCATTGGGGTTCTATACATTTCTGCTATCAATAAGGCTGGTTACAGGAGTAATCTAGTGCTGCTAGATAACACGTCATCTTCATCTGTAGTCAACAATCCTAGATGTACGATAATACGTCTCACATCTAGGCTTTAGCAAAAAGTTCAGCAAAAAGGTGTTGGTTTTACCTGGCTTTAGGAAAACACACACAAGCGAATAACGCACGCCATTCCTTGGCGTTAATAATGAACATTAGGAGAATCTCTGATACTACAGTCATACAGAGAAACAATCTCCTTCCTAGAATAAATCACAGAGATCAATCTTCAAACTTTCTAATCGACCAGCCCATAGCAGCGACGACATGACAGCCTTCTATGTCCACCCACAAAATCGACGCATGCGCAGAAAGGCCTTTCACCCCAGAGTTCAGCTCACAAAATAGTCCGACATAGAAATACAAAGATACAAAGATATAAGACCGAATCACCTTAAATAGTCAAGGAATAAATATAAATTCGGGCCATAAACATTTTAAGCAAGACCAATCTGTTTCTGGCCATACCAGACGAAAAATGACGTAAATCTAGTATTCATACGCCAGATTGAGACACAAGAACAGATAACCCATAGAACCGAATACAACATCGACCAATCAGGGTTCTGTCCCTCAGACTGAGAATCATTGATTCTCAAATAAATACTTTTCATCAGACAAATAGTTATACTTTACATTTGTATGCCTACCAACAGTAATCTGTGCGTCACACAAAAGAATATGTGCGCAACAGACTACCACACCCCCCGGGAAAAAAATGAAAATCATTTTTTTTCCATCTGAGAGCAACATACAATAGGCTCACGACGCACGAATAATGCGCAGATGAGAAATATCGGCGATTAATAACGCCAAATTAAGGCAAAGCCGAAGTATAGCTCGACCGGTGAGAATATATCTCAACATCTCAGAGAAAGTATTTCTCTAAGTATAAATATTTCCAGGGAGGTGTCACCAACGCATACTACAATACTGGCAATGATACAATGCATACCATAATTTCAATTACAATTTCATATTAAGTACCATAAGTTAACGATTGACAAAAGAAAAATCATCAAAAAGAGTAGCGGTGAATATACATTAGTGAACCGCTAAGTGTTAATACAATCACTATATCATATATTACAAATGTGTACGTATTGTGATACAGAAAAAGAACTGTTGTAAAGTTAGACACATTAAGAAGTCCAAGATTTAACAGTTAGGTGGAATCATGTGGGCATCTGGACAGAATGTCTGCCATCACATTTTCTGAACCACGGATAGCTCGCACCGAGAAATGAAAAGGTTGAAGAGCAATGGCGTATCGAGTTGATCTCGAGCTCTTCAAGTTTTTACTTTGAATAGCCGTAAGAGCTTTCTGGTCAGTTTCCACTATGAAATGCGCACCAAGAAGGAATCTTTAAAGTTTGAGAATTGACCAAACCATCGCCAAAAGTTCACGGTCTAAAACCGAGTAATTCCTCTCTGCCGCATTAAGTTTTCGTGAGATATACATTACAGGATGCAGAGTTTCAGAGTACTCTTGCATTAGTGCGCTCCAATCCCAGTGGATGAAGCGTCACTACGAAGACCAAATGTCTTATCTGTAGTAGGTAACACTAAAATAGGCGGAGTTGAAAACAAATTTTTAATCTTATCCAAAGAGGATTGGCATTCCTGTGACCAGTGGACCATATTAGGAGACCCTTTCTTTAGTAACGAAGAAAGAGGTGCCATGATAGAGGATAGATTCTGAATGAATCGTCCATAAAATTGTATAAGACCTAAGAGACTTCTCACTTGCTTTTTAGTCTTAGGAATAGAGATGTTAAGTATTTTACATTTTTATGGTCCTCTGTCTTTAGGAAACCATGACCGACACGGTGACCTAGGAAAGAAATTTCGCTAAAACCAATACATGCCTTAGAGGGTTTCGCTGTCAACTTATGCTCGCGTAAGGTAGACAGTAATTCACCTAATCCCAAATAGTGATCTTCCCAAGTATCACTGAAAAGACAGATGTCGTCTAAGTACGCAATGACATCTGACCGATGAGATAGGATTCGACGCATCATGCGTACGAATGTAGCTGGGACCAATAATGTCCATTGCCATTTTCTGAAACGGCCGAATAGGAATATCTGCAGCCTGAATAGGTGCAGCATGGCGTGGACCTGTGGATTTGACTTCTTGACATACCTTACAAGATCGGCAATAAATCCGTATGTCTTTGTTTCATCATCATCAGTTGCCATCTCCACAACGGAGGTTGGCTGTAATGGATCTCCAACGTCTTCTGTCTCTTGTCTTGGTGGTACACTCTGATAGACTCTTTCCCGTCCATCTCTTGATGTTATCTTCCCACTTATAGCGCTGTCTTCCCCTTGCACGTTTACCTTCAACTCTCCCTTCTGTTATGGTCTTCTGCAAGGTGTTATGCCTTTTTATGTGGCCAAAGTATTTTAGCTGCCGAACTTTGACCTCTCTCATTAGTTCTCTTTTCATACCTAGATTTTCTAGGACCTCCTTATTTGTTTTCATATCTTTCCATGAGATACGCCCCATTCTTCTATATATCCACATTTCAAGAGCCTCAATTCTTTCTTCCAAATGCTTATTCATCGTCCATGTTTCTGCACCATACAGAAATGCAGAATATATATAACACTTTATGATTCTCAGTTTTAATTTATGAGATAACTGTTTGGATGTCAGTATATGTTTCATGTTGTTGAATGTAGCTTTGGCCATTCCTATTCTCTTCTTGATTTCTGTTTCACATCTGCCATCTTCTGTTATTATATGACCAAGATATACGTAGCTCTTGACTTGTTCCAGGATTTTCCCATTTACGCTTATCTTTAATGTGGGTTTATCGTCTGTTTTGCTAATTATCATAGTTTTAGTTTTCTCAATATTAATGTCGAGTCCATATTCATGACTTATACTGTTCACTTGCTTCACTAGTTCTTGTAACTCCTGTTCGCTTTCAGCTAACAACACGGTATCATCTGCATATCTAAGGTTGTTTATTGATCTTCCACTGATGTTCAGTCCTGGTATTTCCTGTATCTGTTTGAAAATTTTTTCGGTGTATAAATTAAATAGGCAGGGGGACAGCACACAACCTTGTCTGACACCTCTTTTTATGTCTATGTATGGTGAATAATTCCTTCCCGATCTTACTGTGGCAGTTTGCTCCCAATAAAGGATACTGAGTATTCTTATATCTTTTCCATCAATACCTATTGTCTTTGAGGCATTCAATTATTTTCTCATGATGGATTCTGTCAAAAGCCTTCTTATAGTCAATGAAGCACATATACATACTTTTTTGGACCTCTGTATATTTTTCTGCTAATCTTCTTAGGCAAAATATTGCCTCTCTTGTTCCACTGTTCCGTCTAAAACCAAACTGTTCTTCTTGGATTTCGCTGTCTACTTTACTTTTTATTCTTTCCTGTATGATTTTGAGCAGTATCTTAATTGCATGACTCATCAGGCTGATTGTTCTGAAGTCTGAACATTCTGTTGCATTTGGTTTTTTGGGCAATGTTATAAAAACTGATGTCTTCATGTCGTGTGGTAAATATCCTGTATTGTATATATCATTGCATATTTCTGTGATTGTATCTATACCAAAGCTCTCCAGAGCTTCTATCATTTCAATGTTTATGTTATCCATGCCTGCTGATCTTCCTTTTTGTATCATATGAATGGCATTCTCTACTTCTGATCTGAGAATGTGTGGGCCTTCATTAGAATCTGGTGATGGTTTTTTACCTCTGTTGTCCTCGAATAGTTCTTTTACGTATTCTGCCCATCTGTTTGATATGTCTTTCTCATCAAGTAATATTACACCATTTTTGTTCTTGATACAGCTTCCTCCTTGTGCAAACCGCGACCGATTTGATAATTTCTTTATTTTTTCATGCATATCTCTTGTCATGTGCTTCGCTTCCAAGTCTTCTATTTCCTTACATTTTGTTTCTATCCACCGTTCTTTTGCTTCTCTACACATAGTACGTATGTCATTGTCTATTGTTTTATATTCTGGAGTATTTTTTGCTTTCTTTCTTTCTGCCATTTTATTCAAGATGTCATCTGTCATCCAAATTTGATTTTTCTTAGACTCCTTTTTAGGTAAATTTGCATTTGCTGATTGTATGCTTGGTTTTAAGCATTCCCATTTTGCGGTTGCTTTTTCTTCTGGGTTTTCTCTTCTATACTGCTCCATGCTTTCTGTCAATAACTGTTGGTATTTATTTTTGACTTCGATTAAATATTTCTGTTTTATATCTGGTTGTTTCAGCGCTGATATTTCTATCTGGGGTTCCTCCTGTCTTCTGTTTCCTGCGCTTTTCAGCTTTATATTTACTTTGATGACAACTGGATTGTGATCTGAATTTATGTCGGCGCCAGGATGTGTCTTTGCACTTGTGACACTGTTCTTAAATCTATGTTTTATCATGATATAGTCGATTTGATTACGTGTTACATCTCCTGGGCTTTTCCATGTGTATAATTTCCTTGGGTGATGTTCAAAAAAGGTGTTACATATGACCAGCTAGTTTTCTTCACAGAACTGGATAAGTCTGTCTCCTCTATCATTTCTTGTCCCTAATCCATACTGTCCTACTATTTTCTTGTATTTTCCTTTTCCTACTTTTGCATTCATATCACCCATTACTATCAACACATCTGTAGATTTGACTGGTTTAAGTGTGTGTTGTAGCTCTTCATAGTATTCTTCTATTTCTTCCTCGCTGTAATCTTTAGTTGGTGCATAAGTTTGTAAGATTGATATGTCGAATGGCTTTGCTCTCATCTTTAGTAACATCATTCTGTCATTGTGTGTCCAGTATCCACATACGTATTTTTCTAACTCCTTCTTTATCAACATTCCTACCCCTCTTTCGTGTTTTTCTCCTCCTGAGTGTATAAGCGTGTACTGGTCTCTTGTTATGTAGCCTGTATCCAAAAGTCTTGCCTCTGCAACTCCCAGTATATCGAGTTTCATGTCGGTTGCCTCTAATATAAGATTGTCCAGCTTTCCTTCTCCGTCTTTGTTTACGAAAGGCCAAAAGAAAGCCGCAAGAACTCTTGACTTAGTACGGGAAAAACCCATATGTCCAGCACACTGAGAATCATGAGCGTGCTGCAAAACTTTAACTCTCAAATTCTTGGGAACAAGAATCTGAGAATGCATTGACGTAGTAGAGTCTTGGACCATACGCACAAATACGCAATTTTTCATTGTAATCCAAGATTTTCGATTTGTATCTTTATTTGGATCACCTTTTGTTGCAAGAGTGAAGAATTTCTTTAGAGTGGGATCATCTTCTTGCTGTTTTATAAATGAATCACGAGACATTACCAAGGGATCATCTTGGTTATGCACTTCAGCATCTTCAGTAGATGAAGTTTGAGGCATATTGAGAGCTTGCGCTCTTGTGACTACTGCATTAGCAGTTTGCATATTTTGATCTTCCCAAGCAGCAATTTGTTGCAGAGTGCATTCTTTGACTCCGTGAATACGACCAATGATGAGATCAGCGATCAGATTCGGCAGAAGTCATGCATGCACATCTCCCGTAAAGAAAGGAGTAGCAATATTGATGATAGCAGTAGAGTACTTCTCTAAGGTGCCGCCAAATGTTACACATTTGACTACCTTGCCGGTGGCATGGGAAGGATCTACGAGTGACTGCCTAACACCAATGGTGGTGCATCCAGAATCAAAAAGAATTGAGACTGGGCTATCATTTACTAGACCTTTATGTAAGACAAGAGATCCTCTTCCATCATGCGTGACTGACGCAGGAAGAGCAGGGAGAGGGTGACCACAACTTAAAGTAGACACCGTAGTTGGTTCGAATAATGTCTTGCATTGGGAGCATTGAGATGCTCTACCAAAATCAAAAGCAGAACATGCCATATTATTAGAGTTTTTATTATCATTAGTCTGATTACAGGCTTCATGGGACTCTTGCTGCGCAGAGTTTGCCTGATAATGTGATTTATGTCCCCTGTATTGAGATCTACCTCGATTATTATTGCCTCTCCAATTATTATTGTTTCCTCTATTGTAACCCCTATTTGGGTTTGAGTCATAGTTCTCATGGTTACAATCATTATGTTCATTATAATGAGTATCTCTGTAATTATGGTCTTGTTGTCTCCATGACGGATGACTTGGATAGTTCCTATAATGACTTCCTCTGCGGAAATTCCTATAATTGTGGCAACCCCTTGATTTTGATAATTATTCGAGTTACCCTTTTTATCAAACCTGTTTTGTGGTCCTTGAAATTTGTGTGAGTAATTAGGGTTGTATGGTGTTGCTGAAGCAACTGGCATACTTTCCTTAACCTTAGCATTGCTAATAGCTACGTCCGGATGTGCAGTGACGTATTGGGTACAATATTGTTCCATTTCTTTTAGTGTCTTGGGTTTACGCTCATGTAGGAATTCAAGGAATGGTTTATTTACACTTGACATAATCTTGTCTCTGAGCAACAAGTCCATAAGGGCTTCATATGTCTTTTCTGTTTTGGACAGCTCAATCCAACGATTAAATGTAAGACGTGTCCTTGCAATGAATTCTGAGAATTCTACCCCTGTTTCAGGTACCATTCTCTTAAACAAAAGACGGTAACCTTCCTCTGTCAATTGATATTTTTTTAATAAGGCTGCTCTGATAACATCATAATTATCCTGGTCAGCCTCTTCTACCAAGCTTAAACTAGTCAGAGTGTCACCTTTCAGTATCTCTGATAACTGATTAGCATATTGTGATCTATCCACGTTATGATTTCGACAAGAACGTTCAAACCTATCCAGCCACACTGTTATATCGTCACTGGATGGATTAAATGCTGGTAGCTTGATCTTGTAAATAAAAGGTTTACCATTACCACCAGATGACTGATTAACATTACTCATATTTGTCAATTTCAATTTTTCTAACTCAAATGCTAAAAGTTTTTCCTTATGTTCATGTTCCATCTTCATTTTTCTCTCCTCAGCTTCAGCTTCTCTTTGAAATCTTTTTTCTTGAGCCTCAGCTTCCAATCTTTTATTTTCAGCCTCAGCTTCTCTTTGTAATCTTTTTTCTTCAGCCTCAGCTTCTAATCTTTTATTTTCAGATTCTCTTTGTAATCTTTTTTCTTCAGTCTCAGCTTCTCTTTGTAATCTTTTTTCTTCAGCCTCTCTTTCCCATCTTTTCTCCTCAGCTTTTTGTTTTTTCTCTTCAGCCTTCAGTTTATCAATTTCAAATTTTTGTGCTTTGTCATATTGACTGTTAGCATACTCTTCCAACATATCACCAGTCTTTCCTAGGGATTTCCCTAGCTCAATAAAGTAATCTAAAGTCGACATAATGTCTAACAATATGTGACTAGTTACCTGAAAAAGTCAATGAAATTTATTTCAAAGTAAATGAGAGCAAGTTTTAATAAACTTGAATAACCAGCTCCCTTTATCCCAATCTCTGTGGGAGACAAGCCTTTAATAAGGTCTTGTATACTCACTTGTATAATAATAATAATAATAGTAATAAACTACCAGTTTATTCTATACCACAAGTGCACTTCATATAGTGTATGATCAAATATACCTTATAGCATATGTCAACCAACAACATAAACAAAGGACAATCAAGAAAGACAACATGGAAACATTCGCAGAAATCAAATAAGTTAAATAGGAAAACTGAAGAAAATAATCACAGAACCTGTGATGACAACCGCGAGGAAATAAACAACACAAATGACGTCACAGTGTATAAATATAAAGTTGTATAGAACTAAATGACAGGAAAGATGAGACCTACAAATACAAACAAATCAAAACAAAACTAAAGAACAGAAAAAATATTACAAAAACAACGAAGAAAAAACAACACGTCGTCACAGCTAACAAAAATAGCAACAAATTGTCGCTAGCAAATTTTCAACTAAGAAAATTTGCGCCTACAGAACACTAATATAAACCCTCTATGACGTGGGAAATCTTCTATTAGCCACCTTACCCAACCGCCCACAGATATATACACAACACTAATATGCAACATGTAAACACTTAAACATAAATATATATATTTCATATAATGTAATGGAATGTGTTGCATAGAAGGCTCAGATGTTGTTCTAAAACAATAGTACTGCCACTTTAATACATTAATACTTCTGGCCTAAACTATTACAATGTTCAATATAGAGTAGAACACCAGAAGATCCACCGTTGAAATATAAGCACTTCTCGCTAACACAGTTAATACCCTGATGTGCAATGATGTCTGTTCTAACACAAATGTCAACAAGCGCTGACCTAGTTACTGCCTCTGCTTGACAGGTCAGGTCACGTAACGAAACTGCTGACTAGCTGACATCGACTGTAGACTTGTAATGCTGGTGTTTATGTGTGTCGTATGCGGCCACAGGAAACGATCTGGTATCAGTAGCTGACTTCTGGCAATGTCCACTGTGCAGGTTAGACCCAGAAATCTGGCCTACCACATTGATAGGATGTTTTTTTTGTTGTGATGTTACTGCTTTCATAAGTCATACTGGACACGTAGATGAATGGTCAACTCGTTCCGACACAGTGCTGACATCGAGTGAGAATGTAGATGTAAAGGACGCGAATGTGTGTACAGTTCTGTTGAGTTGACAAGTCACTCACTCAATCATAGTTAGAAGTCAATAAAGGGTAGACTGCTGATGACGTTTCATACATTTAATAATGGACGTACACTTCGACATCACGATTACAGTCACTTGAACAGGTTGGCAAAAAATCATCGTATACTTGAAAAATGGGTGACAATATCAGATGTACATTTATGTGGCATGTAAATATAATGGAACGATAGTAGGCAAGCACTCAATATTCTGGTTGTCTATCGTCTCATGCTTCAACTGACTAATCGCGTCAGTTAAGGTGGATACATAATCATCAACAATGGTTCACTGTCAGAACCTTCTCCTGGCTAAGTTTCTCAAGCCGTAAATTCATCAAATGTTTATAGCAACAATGTTAAACCACAGTAGTGGGTTTTCATAATATATAGATCTCTGTACCATCATCAGATAATAAGACCTTTTCTGTTCTCCGACAATGATCCGCTTACAATGGCGGGAATCCAAAATGGCTCTCCTCCGTGAGCTTCGCTCACCCCGGATAAAAAATTATGAAGCAGAATTAATTCGTAATTTGTACATAAATGTCCTCATTGGGCTTCTATACATTTCTGCTATCAATAAGGCTGGTTACAGGAGTAATCCAGTGCTGCTAGATAACACGTCATCTTCATCTGTAGTCAACAATCCTAGATGTACGATAATACGTCTCACATCTAGGCTTTAGCAAAAAAGTTCAGCAAAAAGGTGTTGGTTTTACCTGGCTTTAGGAAAACACACACAAGCGAATAACGCACGCCATTCCTTGGCGTTAATAATGAACATTAGGAGAATCTCTGATACTACAGTCATACAGAGAAACAATCTCCTTCCTAGAATAAATCACAGAGATCAATCTTCAAACTTTCTAATCGACCAGCCCATAGCAGCGACGACATGACAGCCTTCTCTGTCCACCCACAAAATCGACGCATGCGCAGAAAGGCCTTTCACCCCAGAGTTCAGCTCACAAAATAGTCCGACATAGAAATACAAAGATACAAAGATATAAGACCGAATCACCTTAAATAGTCAAGGAATAAATATAAATTCGGGCCATAAACATTTTAAGCAAGACCAATCTGTTTCTGGCCATACCAGACGAAAAATGACGTAAATCTAGTATTCATACGCCAGATTGAGACACAAGAACAGATAACCCATAGAACCGAATACAACATCGACCAATCAGGGTTCTGTCCCTCAGACTGAGAATAATTGATTCTCAAATAAATACTTTTCATCAGACAAATAGTTATACTTTACATTTGTATGCCTACCAACAGTAATCTGTGCGTCACACAAAAGAATATGTGCGCAACAATTACGTACCTGTTCCCAGCGGAGCACCGCCAGTCCACAGCTGTGTTTATCACGCTGTGACATCTACTTCCTCCACCCCCCCCCGACGGAGAAAAACGAAGTTTTTTTTTCCTTGAGAGCGGCCGGACGCACTCCAAACACTCAACATCCGGCCTTTGAGCTAAGTATACATTCATATCCTTCTTGTCCTCATATATCTTGCATACACAATTAAACATCGTGTGGGGGAAAAAAACCAAGAAATAAACATGCATTGTACAAACGAGACAAAGTGTCAGCTACAACGTTAAGCTTACCCTCTAGGGGTAAAACAGTAAATTTGTACTGCTGCAGTAAGAGGGCCCAACGAGTTAATTTCGAGCTTTTTGATTTCGACGACTGTAAAAATGATAGTGGTCGATGGTCTGTCTGTAATACAAAATGTGATCCTATCAAGTATCGGGACAACTTTGAAACTGCCAACACAATTGCCAGGCATTCCCTTTCAATCGCGGAGTACCTAGTCTCAGCCGGCAACAGCTTCCGACTCACATACATCACTGGATGTAAGGTACTCTGGTGGTCTTGCATTAAACAAGCCCCAATTCCTACAGAAGATGCGTCTGTCCGCAAAACAAAGGGTTTGCGTAAATCTGGCAACATAAGATGGGTTTCCCAGAGAACACCCTCTTGATTCTGGACAAGGCTATTTCGCAATCTTGTGTCCACACGATCCTATTTGGCATCCAATTTCTCGTCAGCGAGGTATGTGTAGCTGCGATGGAAGAGAATTGAGGAATGAACTTGTGATACAAATTCATAAGTCCAATTAGACTTTTCACTTGCTTCTTTGTTTTAGGTGTCTGCAACTGTAAAATCTTTGTAACTGTGATATCTTCCGGTTTCAAGTGATTATGACCTACAGTATGTCCTAAGAAATTTAACTCCTTAAAACCTATGCAAACTTTACTCGGCCGTGCCGTCAAATTATGCTGCCTTAGACATCGCAATAGGGAAGACAACCCAATCATATGATCCTCCCATGACTCATGAAACAAACATATATCGTCGATATATGTAATAATATCAGCCCGATGTCCTAACAACCTTCTCATCATCCTCACAACTGTGGCGGGCGCGTTCACTAAGCCAAAGCACATGACATTGAACTGAAACAATCCTTTAGGGGTGCTACACGCTTTCAGAGGTTTCGCAGCCTCTGCGAGGGGTACCTGCCAATAGCCTCTAGACAGGTCAAGCTTGCTGAAATATGTAGCGTGGGTGAGTTGTGTTAACAGAACTTCCTGATTAGGTATTGCTTCAGCGTCAACGACGGTGATGCTGTTAAATCTCCGAAAGGCAATACATATACGAAGAAATCCGTTCTTCTTTCGAACCACAACCATTGGAAACGAATATGGGGAATCAGACGGAGAAATGATACCCAGTCGTTGCATGTCATCAATTTCTCTCTCGACTGCCGATTTGAAATGCATGGGCAATGGATATGGTTTTATTCTAATCGGCTGATCGCACGTCAGAATGATATCATGACAAATCAAGTCTGCCCGTCCTGGCAGATCTGTGAGGACATCCTTAAATTCCGCCAATACTTCAGACTTTTGTTCTACTGTTAGGTCGTCACTGATCCACACCATATTCCATGACTCAGAAGGAACCAGGGGGACGAGCGATAACTGGATATTCCCTTCACCTTTTTCGTCTCCCGTGTCCTCAATGACTGCCGTACATGCCACTGTTGCTTCAGTCTCTGCTGCCCTTGTGACTGCTTTCAAGGTCTCAGGTCGTTCTACATATGGCCTCAGCATATTCAAATGAAACACTTTCTCCTATTTCGGACCGAAATTAGGTAATCGACATCTGTCATTTTTTTAACCACCTTGAATGGTCCTTGCCATGTAATACTCAAGCGATCCTGTTTAGCTGGTAAAAGTAGCCAAACTTCCTCACCTGGAACCAGGGATACTAGTTTGGAGTTCCGATTTGCGTATTTCCGATACCGTGCCAACGACCCCGCCAAGCAATCACGTGCCACCACACAAGATTTAACAATACGTTCTCGGAGACTCACTACATACTCATAACCCGTAACTGAGGTGCTATTTGCACACTTTCCAGTCAATAAATCCTTCAATATATGCATCAGCCCCTTGGGTTTGCCCCATACAGTAATTCGTAAGAAGAAAATCCTGTACTTTTTTGGGAAGCTTCCCTATAGGCAAAAAATGACCGCTGGGAATAATCTGTCCCATTCTTGTGGAGATTCCGCGGTCACTTTTGCCAGCATGTGTTTTAATGCCCCGTTAAAACGCTCGCAAACTCCATTTGACTTAGGGTGATACGGACTCGTGAATGTTTGGGCAATACCCAACAGCCCAGTGATTTCTGACATCTCCTTAGAAATGAACTGACGGCCCCTATCCGATAATATCTCTTCCTGAAAACCAAACCTGCTAATCAACTTCTGCAAAGCTTCAGTGACTGCTTGTAAAGTAATATTCTTCATTGGCAGCGCCTCTGACCATCTGGTGCACAAATCTACCAACGTTACAATGAAACGATATCCTCTGTCTGAAGTGACCGAGAGGGGGCCTATAATATCAATCGCTACTTTCTGGAAGGGCCGGACTGACAAGTCCTTAACCTGCACGGGAGCTTTGGGAGATCTGCCTTTATGCCTCATCTGTTGGCATATCTTACAGGACCTACAATATAGTTTAATGGCCTTGCTAAACAATGGCCAATAGAATTGTGACAGCACCCTCTGGTGCGTTCGTGCCACTCCCATATGTCCCGCAAAAGGGGAGTCATGCGCTACCTCCAACACTTTTGCTCTAAAACTACTCGGTACAACCACCTGGCGCTGAGTTTGTACTCCCTTAGCAAAACACCTAGTGAGAACATTGTTCTGGAGCTCAAACCAATGTCTGGCCAACTTCGTGCACTTTACATCACCTTTCTCGGCAAAGTTGTAAACCTAATGCAATGATCCGTCCGACCGTTGGTGCTGGATAAAGTCCGACACCGGTGTATCCTGGCTCCCTTTGACCAATTTCGATGTCTTAGCTTCATGATACGTCGCTTCTAATGCTTCATCTGCCTTTGACTGCGCCCTTGTAATGACCGCATTGGCCATAAGCACGTGATTATCCCGCCATTTCCTGATGTCCACCTGAGTACATTCCTGCAAACCTTGCACATTACCCACGATCAAATCCGCTATCGGTGCTTCGAGTACACAGGCCTGTACTCTACCAGATATGAAGGGTGTGTCCACCTCAATAATGGCAAGAGGGTAATACTCAATGTTACCCCCGAAAGTGATGCATCTTGCTGTTTTACCTATCAAGCATGCGTCGTCAATACAGGATCTACGTACTCCTATAGTTGTGCACCCCGTGTCTCTCAACACAGACACTTCCTTCTTTGCACAAATCCTGGGTGCAATTCCAAATGACCATTTTCTTGAAGAGAAGAGAGACACGGCAGAGTGTGACCACAGGTAAGCATAGGCTTACCGTCTGGTTCAAATAATGGCCTACACCCTTCGCAATTCTCATTGTTAAAGGTTTCTAATATGCAAGCCGAATTAGCCCATCCTGAAGTATTAGCACAGACCTTTGCCAAATGTCCTGTTCCCTTACAAAGACTACAGTGTAGCTGAGTATTGCTATCCTTTACCGGACTATTGTTTGGAGAATGTCTGACTACTCGGTCTGACTCCTTTTTCTCAAAGGATTTGTTTCTTTGCTTAGATGAGCTTCTGCGAAATCGTCTTCGTTCCTGCTCGTTTGGCGCATCTATCTGGATCTGATTTCGCGCGTACCTATCATGCCTGTTTCCAGTATATCTGTATTGATGTCTATCAGACTGATAGTTAAATTTCTTCCTCGGTGATCTATGGCCACGATAATTGTCATACCGTGCAGGAGATCTGTCTCCCCGAAAGTAGGGTCTATCATAATTAAATCTTCTGGAGTCAAATCTATCCGCACTCTTCGATCTATGTAGATGGTAGGGTTTTCTAGTAATCTTTCCTATACTCGCTGAGAAAGTCTCAGAGATACTCTCCCTGTGTATGACCTTTCCTGGATGCGCGGTCACGTGTTGGTGTCCCAATTCTGATATCATACCGATGTTGTTGGGCTTGCGTTCCTGGAAAAACGCAATAAGCTCAGATGAACACGATGACAATACTTTGTCCCGCAACATAAGGTCGAAAAGCCCATCAAAGTCTCTAGCAACACCTTCCATCTCGATCCATCGATTTAGTAGCTGAGTAATTTTCACAATGAAATCCTCAAAAACCTGATTGACGCTTCGTCTCACGTCTTGGAAACGAGCCCGATACCCTTCCACCGTTAGACGAAATTTCCTTAACAACCTCTCCTTGACTATGTCATAATTTGCTCTGTCGGCTACAGGGATACTATATACAGTTTCCAACGCAGATCATGAAAGCAAGTTTCCCAGGAGAACAGGCCACTCTTCCTTCTTTATCTTCCAAGCCAAAACCTCTACTTAACAACGTTCCAAATACACGTCCATGCTGTCCAAATCTTGATAACAATTGGGTAGCCGTAGTCTATAGGGACGTGAGAATTCTTTCCCACCTGAATCCTGCTTCCTGGACTCAATATCTAGCTTCTTCAGATTTATTTCTTTGTCAGCTTCAATTTTCTTATACTCTTTCTCTGCCTCTATCTTCAATCTATCAGCTTCAATTTTCTTCACCTCTTTCTCTGCTTCTATCTTCAATCTATCAGCTTCAATTTTCTTCATCTCTTTCTCTGCTTCTATCTTCAATTTTTGAAATTCTCTCTCCTCACACCGTTCCGTTCTATCATTTTCCGGTTTTTCTTTCCATTTTCTTTCTGCCCATTCCTGTAGAGCAGGGCCTGTTAATGCTAGCTCTTTACCAACATCAACAAATTCTAATAGGCTAGCCATAGTTATGTAATGTAGTTATATCAAAATTTCTTAAAGCTGTACTCAGTGTACAAAAAAAAAGAAGAAATCTCTTCAGTATTCCCCACTGGAAAATTATCAGATATTGTACTAGAAAAATGAAACAAAACTATATGTAATGCCTAGTCAGAAATACTGACTGTACCAATGAAATGGGAAATTCAGTATTATTGTGTCAAGTTACTCAACAGCACAATTTGCTGTACCCATGACACCCATAATATTTAAGCAGTGTACCTAAACCCCACTGAAATATAATTAATGGCATAAACATACACCAACGGGCTGATCACCCGTTTGCCAGTCACTTCGATTACGGAAACAACAGCAGATGGATTGATTTGCCATTGCCCTAAAGACGCCAATAGGCGTGATGGGAAACAGTGACGAAGAAAACCTATCTGCTGTTGCCCTAAGACGCCACTAGGCGTAATGGCCACTGACTGCTTTGACGGTCGGTGGCTAAGGACGGAAGAAGAAGAAGATAAACATACATGTGATTCTCAACCCAACCAGAAAACTACGTCTACATAAGCAAAAGTACACAATCATGTAAACTACTCTTCCACCAAAGGTACTGGAATTGAAATTGAGATACACTTCACTAAAACATAACAGATAAATACAAACAATTTTGACAATAATGAACATGATTAGGTCAACCTTACTACACGAACGAACACAACAGTACGGTAGAATAAGAAAAAAATACACTCAGACAGCAGCAGATGTCTAATTACAAACCGTGGCTGTTAACAAACGAAAACAAGAGATTGGGAAATTAACGTATGTACATGATAGTAAGAACAATACAAGAGAATATTCCAATTAAACCTGACAAAGAGACACTATTACAAATATGACACTAATACACTAAAATGTGCAACGTGAATTAAGCAGGGCAGCCAATAGGATCAGCTCTATGTGCCCATGCTCCGGCACACAATTCACCCAGCAACAGTCCTAAAGAACAGATTAGCACAATCTCTTTCCACAATGCAAAAGAGAAAATCCTAAACCCACACAACAACAAAATGACACCAAAATTATACTCCTACGAAGACATTACAAAAACCTACAATAGACAACGAAGTGACCAAAGGCTAGTATGTAGCAACACCACAGTAGTTGGATGAAGTACTCCCCAACCAAATGGAAAAGAGGTAACAGCAGAATGATTACTAATTATATAATATTATAAAGTAGAAAGGTACTAAAAGAAAAATAAGTGTCACATAATATATAATATTATTATTAATACATTAAGAAAATTAACTATACATCAATTAAATTGATGATGTCTGAAGGTCTGGGTTCCTGATGATGACATTGATATCCACAGCACCTTAGTCCCTAAGATCCAATGGTCCACACAACGAACGACACGTTACAACGTTACATAAAGTTACAAATATTGTCACTTAAGATGATCCCTGAGTGGTCATAGCACTATCATGTAAGGCACAAAGTCCCAGCTTGTCTCTAGATAGTCGGTAAAGCAAAAAGTCAGTCTACACGCATCAAAGTTCTACCGCATATGTATGCTAGCCCGTCGTCAGCACTAGGCGAGGTTTTGCCAGCTCCACTCAAATAACATCTCACGAGTTCATGAAAGTTAACACCGTTTGCACAGGTGTATTGCAGCCTTCTACGTGAGAAAAAGTTCAATACAGTTTGTGATGATGGACTGCAGTGCTTTGTATAAGGCAAAGATCATAACGTAAATCTGGTATGTTCAGCTTCTGGCAACTTCCGTAACGCCCTTGTGCAAAAGCTTGATACTGTACTGTAATGCACCAGCTCCAGTGTTTGGTATGCACCCAGATCCACAAGAAGACTCAACTGCTTGAGTTCCACAGGTACATCGTCTCCTGAGCCAGTAAACACTGTGTAGTGGCAACACTGTCCCACGGTTGGCTTTTAAACGGCGCTGCAGTGGCCTGTATTCTTGACCAGTCAGACGCTGAAATGAATGCCACCAAGGCTGCCATTCACTGGTTCGCACAACATGTGTTAGCAGCAACATTTTCGTCATCTCAGCTTGGCAGACAATGAATGACAACGAACCTGCTACAATTTGGTTCACACTGCAGATGTTGGCAGGCAACGGCGTCGTTTTCTTAACAAAAGGAGTGCCACAATGTCGCACTGACGTTTTGTTAGATCTGGCACTCTCGTACAACCAGGACCTTCGTATAACACTAGATCCCTACCAACTCTTCATAACTGGCTAGAAAGCTTCATCGTCAACAGGGAATTACAAGCTACACCTATAACTGACCACTTTTGCTTATCACCTGAAGCTACCTTCAACTTGTAATGAGCCACAAATGTCCTTATACGCTATTGCACAGGCAAAGTGACAGAGCACTGTAAATAATAAATACCGCATTGTAATTCTGCTCTCACTACACCATTAATGAAAGTCCTCTCATACGTCTCCAAAATTTTAAACTTGCAACACTGTTCAGATTTAATTCGTGAACTGAAAATCACCCGTGGCAAAAAATACAACACTTCACTGCGTATCGCTAAACCGTGACCCGTGATTCATTATTCAAAAAAATACGTGACAACTGCGTGAATGAAAAACAGGCCTACAGTATACGTGACCCAAAATAGATTTCTGACCTGGCGCTTCCTCGAAACTAATACAAAGAGAAGGGAACACAGTGGCAAATTTACACTTCCTATTTTCAAGCAGAACATGAAAAGATAACAAAACTTGAGGACCCAAAAACGAGCTCCCCACCTGACACAGAGTATTTTATATTAAACACACATATGTCTTAGTCCTCTAGATACTAATCAAGAGAGAGAGAGAGAGGGATGGAGTGGAACACATTCAAGTAATAACCAACACTAGCAATATTTCCAACTCTGTCTAATGTATTCAAATAACTGTCACCACAAAATTACAACAATAAATATAGTCAGCGAAGTGTATCACATTCCTGAGAATCTCAGATCACATAATGCATTATATTCTCACAAATAAATATCTTCTCGCACTCGACAATTCAAGTCTACCATCACCACCAAAAAACCTCCTCGCTCTCCTGACCCCCGTTTCTTCACTGCCCCAATCAGAACTCTCCTTGCATTCACCGCTGACCTGCTGACCTTGCAGTTTCGTGTTGTTAAGTTCAGACCACTCTACTGACTACCTCTCCTACACGACTGACATTATGTACCTGCTCCCAGCGGAGCACCGCCAGTCCACAGCTGTGTTAATCACGCTGTGACTATATATATATATATATATATATATATATATATATATATATATATATATATATATATATATATATATATATATATATATGTCACGAACGGTTTATAGAATGAATGTCAGTACTCATGCTCCGGTGGGAACTAGATATGTTTATGTAAGTTGTGAGTTGAAGTGAGTGTATGTTAAGTTTATTAATATGAAACAAATATAAAGGTATGTTATCAGGCACTCGCAGGAAATAAAGAAGTAGAACACCAGACAACAGAAAAACAACAGACATGAGTGGCTTACCCAGGATTTGAACACTGGACCTTCCGTGCGACAACCCCGCCTAGCCATGCAAGCGAATCACACTATCCGCTCTGCCATCTACGCATCATCAAAAAAATGATGTTTCAATGGCAGGTCAATAGTGCGAACCACAATACACGACACCAGAAGTCCTCCATGGGCAGTTCAGCCTATTAATGACGCAATCACTTCTGTTGTATTTCTATCAAGCAGTATAGGCCGAATCCAACAAGACCCTTAGGACCTTAATACTGTGTCCAGTAAATGATAGTAGACTAGAACAGTGAGAACAGGATAGTGGGTAGGTTTGGTTCGCACTATTGACCTCAGGTTTCCCTCCCTTATTTGTAATATATGTTAAGTTTGCTTGCGGGCATGAATGCATTAGTAGCAGTAAGCGCTAATGTCGAGTTCACGGGCATGGCTGAGTTGTTGTGAACGAAGTGGTGGTGAAGACTGGTCAGGTGTGAAAAGGGTGATGGGTAAAAAGGTCATTGGAGACAGAGATTAGAGCGAGGCGAGATTACGTGGAGAGTGAAGGCGAAATGGTTGAAGAAAAATAGGAAATATATTAAGATATTGTGAAATTCGTTCCATGAGATGCTGTTCTAATTATGCACATCATACGTTGTGCTTTTCTTATGTGATGATTTATGGCCAAAGCGGCAGTCTGCCTGTGTTATTGTGTTATACTCAAGTTTGTGACATAAAGTCGTCGGATATCGTATTTACGTGTTGGAGTTTAGTGAGTTAACAATTAGCTGTGAAAAACGAGCCATGTTTGTCGCTCCATGTGTATGTAATACATATTTGTCAATGTGTACACACAGCAAGCACTTGACAATTTTGGGGGACTCGTAAATGGAAGAGAGGACCCATCCCTAATTTTCTGCAGAATTTTTGACAATTTCGCCTTCTCATGAATTGTTGTTGAAAAATTACATCAAGCGGAACAGAGAACTAGGCCTATTTGTTTGAATCAGGTCACAGGAACTTAATGTGCAAAACTGAAGTTTTCATTTCAGTGATAGTCAGCAATGGTATAGCTGCAGAAGGACTGAATATTTAAGAACGAAAAATAGTTTAATCACTGGAGGAGAGGCGAAGGGCCAGTTTTGACGAAATCGACGGTGTTATTTTGGAAAGTAGCACGAAGAATGAAAAGGCGGTAATCAGTCTTGTTTACCTCGGCGCACTGATATTGTGGTATTCCGCCCCGTGACGAGTGTGCTGATCTGTTGTCAATTTATCTGTGCTGTGTAGTTCGGCACGACTGTTGACACCGGAAAAATCGTCTGCTGGGTCTTGTGATGGAATAACAAGGCCATTGTTTTGCTGGTGATCGGCTGAAATCATAACATCTTGCCTGGAGATGGTGTAAGCAGTGAGAGACGCATTTTCCTTTTCTGCCCCTTGTATCAGTACTGAAGAAGATCCAGGTTCACCGTGTACTGAGGTGCACGTAGGAGCTGAGTTCGATTTGACTGTGCTGTGTTGCAGCGTTAAGTGTGTTGTTTGTGGTGTCCATCATTGAGCTGTAACACCAGGACTCCAAGCCTGCGCCTATCTCAAGTGGAGCAGCGGACACAGGATATTGTTAAGTTAAGTTTGTTATTAATTTTGTTAATTTCCAGTCTTCTGTTTACTTGACTTGTGCGTCTGCATATTTTCTTTTATATATATATATATAGGCTATACTTCTTTTAATTAATTTATTTGGTTATTTATTTTTTCCTTGATAAGGTTATTGCCCGGAACTAATAGTTGGTTTTTTGTTGTTGTTTTTTTTTTCTCTCCATTCTTTCTTCAATAGCATTTTTGCAGATTAATTAACGTTATATTTGAACCCTATGATCTGTTATATTTAAAAGTGTACTAAACTTAGTTTATTTTGATATTAGTTCCTTTTAGGACAACAATTTTGCTACGTCATATCTAGACTTCCTTCTGTCTATCACTTCTACAGTGTACTCGAAACTTATGTTATTTTTATATTAGCTCTTGTTATTAGTTAAGTATTCATATATTCATTCCTGTTTGCCCGTGCTGCAGGGTGCACGAGTAGAGCTCTTGTGGTACTTCATTGTCCAGTGTTTTGTTTTTGTTTTGTTCATATTATGTGGTAGTATTTAATTTTGATTTCTGTATAAGGGTGATTTTTGAGTGGTGAGCACAATCCATCTTTCTTCATTGATGAAATTTGCATTGTGTTGTCTTTAATAGGTTTTGTGAGACAAATTACGCTGTAGGGAACCCAATCTGTCTAAGACTTGGGGAGTTGTGTACTTATTGTCTTGTATAATAGTCTTTCTTTCGTGGTGTTTTTCTGTCGCGATTCTCAGTCCTTTGCTCTGCTATCCGTGTATATAAGTTATTTTACGATATCCTGTTTTTGTTAGTTCGATAGGTTTGTGTGTAAATATAAGGTCTATTCTTACTTTCTTGGTCTATAACTTCCTCTCCACTGGCCTATCAGTGGTTGTAGTGTCGTGTGTTCTGTGATTATCATTTCAATCATCATCATACCATTTGTGTTAACATAAGCAGACACATTTTATTTTGGTCTATTACAGTTTGTAATGCCTACAGACTGATACAAGAGATTAACCCAGTGTGTAGACCCAGTGTGAAGAGTTGTTCAAAATCTGTTGTGTATGACAGACGTTCTTCATAGGTGAAGGGGTATCCATTATAGTTTTCCACACCATTTGACATATCAGGTGGTATACATTTTTTCTCTCTCTCATTAATTGTTTTTTGGTTGCATCATTTTTTCATAGTTATCATAGTTGATAAATATTACAGGATGACTAGCCTCTTGGATTTTATCACCAAGGGACAGGCACTTGGTAAATCAGGGGATGAACTTGAATTATGGGCTGAGACTAAATTTGCGGATGCTGAGGAACGGAGGATACACAACGAGGAAAGAGATCTTAGGAAGTTAGAAATTGAGGCTGACAGGGAAGCAAAGAAGGAAGAAACAAGGAAAGCTGAAATTGAGGCTGAAAGAGAAGCAAAGAAGGAAGAGACAAGGAAAGCTGAAATTCAAGCGGATAAAGAAATTACTTTGAAGAAACTGGAACTTGAGGCTGCGAGTTCTAGACCAGCTACTAAGGAGTCTACTCGTCCTTTCAAGCTACGACTCCCATCCTTTGTTGAGGGCGTCGATATGATGGACGTGTATCTAGAAAGGTTTCAACAAGAAGCAGTATCTTGGAAGGTTAAGAAAGAAGATTGGCCAAGTCTGCTCAATAATCTGCTCACCGGAAGAAGTTTACAATGTGTCTTTGCATTGCCAGTAGAGGATCGCATGAATTATGACACAGTGAAAGAAACACTTCTTCGAAGATTTAGACTGACAGCTCAAGGGTACCGTGAAAGATTTAAGGAGGCTATTCCTACAACAAGCAATGACTTTAGTGAGTTTATTGCGGAAATCAAATTGCTGTTCAATAGGTGGATTGAACTATCAGGTATTGTGAAGGATTTTGATGGGCTAACCGACCTTATGCTACAGGACAAGGTTCTATCTTCTTGCAATCCAGAGTTAGTGGCTTTTCTACAAGAGCGAAAGCCAAAAGATATAAATATTATGTCAGAGCTAGGACAGCAGTATGTCAATGCGCACCCAGGGAAACCGATTCACAAGCAGATAGTTGCTGAGACCTTTCCAGCTTGTGTGGCTCAGGATAAAACTGAAAAGAAGCCATACATACATCCTCGGGCCCGCAGCTTAGACAGATATGTTAATAAAGATGGTGGAAATAGAAGATGGAATGGGGACAGAAGATATTCTCCTAAGAGACAGTACCCTTCTTTTGGGTCAGGCTACAGTAGAAGGGGTTGTTATAAGTGTGGCTCAAGGCGTCATCTATCTTATCAGTGTGGGAGGGACCCAGAGAGGTGTCCCTTCAACCCACAAAGAAGTCCATATGCCAGCCCAAAGAAAAATTACAATGGCAGTCCAAAGAGAAGCCCGTACAAGCGCCAAGAGACGGATTCCCACTGCCCCAATTGTAATGAGAAAAGAAACAGTCGAAAAGAGAGCCCAAAGGAAAACACTGAGCATGCAAATTCAGCTACTGTACTTGATACATTTAATAGCGAGGAGTGTGAGGGGTGCAGACCATTGTTCGTTCCTGATGGCAAGCCTATTTTAATATGTGGACACACTTTGCCTTGCCTTTCATCAGTTGATGGGAATGGCACCTTAACTTTACATAAGGGTTTTGTGGAGAATAAACCTGTATCTGTTTTGAGGGACACGGGGTGTACGACCATTGGCATTAGGAAGACATTTATTAAGGATACGTATTATATTGGAAAGATGGCAAAATGCATTACATTTGGTGGTAAGGTCGAGTACTATCCATTGGCGATTGTGCAGATCGACACCCCTTTCTTGTCGGGTAGAGTTCGAGTATGCGTCCTTGATTCTCCCATCGCTGATCTCATTATTGGAAATGTTAATGGGGTTCATGATTGCACCAGTCAGGATATTGAGGAGTGGGAAAATGGGCATGATTTGGTTGCTAACGCAGTAATGACGAGGGCTCAGACTAAGGCTGAGGATGCAAATATTATGATATCGCAACCCAATAATATCCCTTGGGTGCCTACGGTTGCTGGAATTACAGCATCGGATTTTGTAGACATGCAGAGGAAAGACATTTCACTTCTGCCTTTGTTTCGGTTGGCGGAGTCCAAGAACATACGGCATACCAAGTCTGCTCGATACTGGTTTGAGGTTAGGAACTCCATTCTAATCAGATGCTTTGCAGAGCAACATTCAGTCATTACACAAGTGGTTATTCCAGTGGAACTGAAGAATACAGTGTTAAGGACAGCACATGACATCCCTTTTGCGGGTCACATGGGTATTGCAAGAACTCGCTGTAGAGTGTTGTCCCAGTTTTACTGGCGTGGATACAATAAGGATGTGAAGGTTTACTGTCGGTCGTGTAAAGTGTGTCAGAAGACAAGCCAGAAAGGAAGGACTCCCAAGACACCGTTAGTAGCAACAGATTTGGCATTTCGCCCTTTTCAGAAGGTTGCAATAGACATTATTGGGCCCCTTCCAGTTATGTCTGATCGGGGGTATAGATTTATTCTAACATTAGTTGATCTATGTACGAGGTGGCCGGAAGCATTGCCAATGAAATCCATCACATCAAAGGATATAGCAGAGGCTCTAATGAGCTTATTTAGCAGATTAGGATTTCCTGAAGAGATTTTGTCTGACAGGGGCCGGCAATTCATTTCAGAAGAGATGAAACACATATCTAAACTGTTAGACATAGCCCAAGTGTTCACCACCCCGTATCATCCTCAGAGCAACGGGGTCTGCGAGCGGTTCAATGGAACACTGAAAAGAATGCTAGGTAAGGTGACAGGAGATTTTCCACAGTTGTGGGATAGATACCTACCGGGAGTTTTGTTTGCATACAGGGAGATGCCACAAGAGAGCACAGGATTCTCACCGTTTGAGCTAGTATTTGGCGCAAATCCTCGGGGTCCAATGAAAATTTTGAGACTTACTGACCGGAAGGTTAAGGCGGCCGGCGTGATGCCGACCACATCATCCCTCGTGTGCCGACGGTCAAGATAATATGGGCCTAACACCATATTCCCAATATGCCTAAATGGGCGTGTAACGGGTTCCTTTACCTTTACCTTTTACTGACCGGGAATTACGCTGATGATAGCGTCAAGTCAAGTTATGAGTATGTCGTTGACTTGCGAGAGCGCATAATTACATCATGTTCGATAGCACGTGAGGCATTACAGACATCGGGTGCAAGGTATAGAGCATACGCCAATAAGAATAGCAAACTTGTATCCCTTAGTCCTGGCAGCGAGGTGTGGTTGTTGCTACCTACCAAAGAAAATCACCTACTAGTGAGCTGGCAAGGTCCATTTCAAGTAAAGAAACAGATTACTGATGTGGATTATCTGATATTAGTCCCAGGGAAGGAGAAGATTTTCCATATTAATATGCTAAAACCATATGTAGTACGTCCAACTGAACTGGAACCAGTTGTGAGCGCTGTTCTTGATAGTACAGTTACTGTAGCTAGTGCAGCAGTCATTGAGGAAGATGGAGACAAAGGTGAGGAGGTCAATCTCCAGATCCCACTATTGCCATTGGTTGCTTCAGAATCATGGGGAGATGTAGAGGTCTCTGCATCTCTACCACAGCATCAGAGGAAACTGGTGAAGTCACTGCTGTGCGAATTTCAAGATGTGCTCACAGATATTCCTGGAAGAACTGATTTAGTTGAGCATGATATTAAACTGACCTATGGAGAGCCCATCCGGGTGAGACCATATCCTATTCCACTACATTATACTTCTGCTGTTGAAAAAGAAGTGAATGATATGTTACGCTTAGGTGTTATCTCCCCATCTGAATCATCATACTCATTTCCCATGGTCATCGTGCGGAAGAAGGATAAATCCCTACGGATATGTATAGACTTCCGCCGCTTGAATAGTGTCACAGTGATAGATGCAGAACCTATGCCCAACCAAGAGGTCCTCCTATCCCAAAATAGCGGGGGCAAAGTATTTTACCAAACTAGACTTATCGAGGGGGTATTGGCAAATTCCCTTTGCAGAAGGGGCTAGGCCATTTACAGCATTTTGTACCCCTCAGGGTCTTTTCCAGTTTAATTATATGTGCTTTGGACTGGTTGGACAACAGCTTGATCTCCATATAACTGTGCCCAAGCTCGCGCCCTGGAGAGGACACTCCAGCTTCACCCTATAGGTGTCGGCAAAACACGGGAAGTAGCAGTTACCGGTTATAAGCAATTTGCCCAATTGGCGTAGGGCATGGCGCCAGGGGCTACTTCCGACAGTGGGAGAGGTTCTAGGATCTCACTGGACAGCTACCGCCCGCTTCAAGCTGGGCAGCCCCCAGTCAATAAGGTGTTGTCCCGCCACTGTCTGCTTTCCCCATTGGGTGCATGGGGATTAGGGTCAAACCCGAACTGTGGACAGAAAATTTTGCACCAAGCAATTATCGAAAAAATAGAAATAAGCAAACTCTCAGATTGGGATGCTGGAACGTCCGGACTATGTTGACTGGACTATCCGAAAACCTACAGGATGTAAACGATGTAAGGAAGACCACTGGACATGGATCCAGCAACATGGGAGGATGAAGCAGCCGATCGCACTAAGTGGCGATGCTATTTACGGCGCCACCTCAGATTGGGCGAAGAGAGGCTCACACAAGAAGCAGAGGTGAGGAGAAAACGTCGAAAGGAGCACCAGGAAAATAAGCAGCTGAGGGCTGTCACCTCAGGGGCGCATTCCCATAGTCAGTTATGACTGAAGGGGCTATTATTATTATGGACTGGTGAATGCCCCTGCAACTTTTGTGAGAATGATGAGAATGCTTTTGAGGGGACAGAAGGATGTTATCACATATATTGATGACATCTGTTTGTTTCATGACACGTGGGAAGAACATGTAGAGGGATTGAAGTCACTGTTATCATGCCTTCGGGTGCATCACCTTACATCAAGACCCAGTAAGATTAAGGTGGGGTTTCAGGAGTTAACATTTCTGGGGTATGTGGTAGGACAGGGTGTTTTAAAACCAGTTGATCAAACAGTTGGAAGAATTTTGAATTTGCAACCTCCAAAAACAAAGAAACAAGTACGGAGTTTACTCGGTCTGATAAATTTTTATCATAAATTTATCCCCAGGTTCTCTTCATTGTCATCAGCTCTAACATCAATCACTAAAAAGGGCACGCCAAACAGAGTGGTCTGGACTGAAGAGTGTGATAGAGCACTGAGGAACATCAAGGCTGTATTCTCCAGCGAGCCCATTCTTCTACTGCCAGACTTGGCTAAGCCCTTTGTACTGAGGACTGATGCTTCTGCAGTGGGCATTGGTGCGTCTCTTATGCAAGAACATGATGGGTTTCTACATCCTGTCATTTATGTCAGCAGGAAGTTGCTTCCGGCTGAAACGCGATATGCCACTATAGAGAGAGAGTGTTTAGCCATTATTTGGGCTGTTTCCAAACTCTCTAGGTATTTGTTAGGATCTCATTTTGTACTGGAAACGGACCATTGTCCTTTGACTTTTCTTAAGTCATCTAGATCACCAAATTCACGTTTAACAAGGTGGTCGTTGTTGTTACAACAGTACAACTTCACTGTTTTTCCTATTCAGGGTAAATTAAATGTTCTTGCAGATTCGTTATCTAGATTATGAACACTTGCTTGTAGTAAATGGGTGTGTTTTTTTTTTAAACCACCATTTCTATGTAGTATTTGATACTTGTACATGAGTAATGTTTTCTCAACTGTATTCTGCATGATTTTTGTATAAGCTAAGTTCTTATCATATGTTGTGTATCCAGTACAGGGTTATAGAACAGATATTCTCCGGTATAGGAGAATTTGGTGAAATTGATGTAATGTTATCACCGTTAATTTTGTGTGTAATTAGAGATGCATGATTTTTGCCATATGGTTGCTGTTGTATTTTTCTAGCAACTCGGTTCTATTGTAATTTATTTTATTTTATTTTTGTGTTCTTCAGAATGTTATTATTGATTATTTGTAGATGGCATATTTTCACACTGATGCTATAGATTTTTCCCACATATGTAATCAGAGGTTTTGGATGGTTGGTTTCCTGATATCTACCACCCATCCAGTGAAAAACTATGTTTTTCACTTGGAGAGGGAGGGGTGGATGTCACGAACGGTTTATAGAATGAATGTCAGTACTCATGCTCCGGTGGGAACTAGATATGTTTATGTAAGTTGTGAGTTGAAGTGAGTGTATGTTAAGTTTGCTTGCGGGCATGAATGCATTAGTAGCAGTAAGCGCTAATGTCGAGTTCACGGGCATGGCTGAGTTGTTGTGAACGAAGTGGTGGTGAAGACTGGTCAGGTGTGAAAAGGGTGATGGGTAAAAAGGTCATTGGAGACAGAGATTAGAGCGAGGCGAGATTACGTGGAGAGTGAAGGCGAAATGGTTGAAGAAAAATAGGAAATATATTAAGATATTGTGAAATTCGTTCCATGAGATGCTGTTCTAATTATGCACATCATACGTTGAGCTTTTCTTATGTGATGATTTATGGCCAAAGCGGCAGTCTGCCTGTGTTATTGTGTTATACTCAAGTTTGTGATATAAAGTCGTCGGATATCGTATTTACGTGTTGGAGTTTAGTGAGTTAACAATTAGCTGTGAAAAACGAGCCATGTTTGTCGCTCCATGTGTATGTAATACAGCAAGCACTTGACATATATATATATATATATATATATATATATATATATATATATATATATATATATATATATATATATATATATATATATATATATATATATATATATATATATATATATATATATATATAATATCTATAGAGCCAAATAATAATACGAATTTTACTATTAATTCAGTTGGGGGTTTGTATGAGCTAAATTAAATTATATAATATCTCTTCACAAAAGGCGGCAGGCAGTTAAAAGTTAACACTGTTAAGACACATTCAGCATTGTTCTTGACTTCTGAAATATCTTGTGAACACACCCTCGAGGTAGAAGCATCATCATCCTTCTATCCGCATCTCTGATATCGAAGATTTGAAAAGATCTTGGTCGAATGGCACAGGACATGAAGATTTGGCTTGAGTTATTGAAGGCCTATGCTCCTTGTTGAGCCGAAACGTAATGATGAAGATGTATAGATGGTATTAATATCACGTTGATTCCTTGGTGACGTTAAATAACCTTGAACTTCTGTAAAGACCTTCTGTTAAGGCCTTCTAAAAATGCCCTGTTCACTGAGTCCTATGTTAGAGTAGGCTAGACATCAAGCCCACTAAGGTGTCGTTGCTACAAACAATGCAGAAAATGTACCCAAAGCGAATCTATGTAAAAGAGATGAAAGCTGTAACCTCTACGTACACAGACGATCAGCCATTGATGGTCCTTTCCGGTAGCCATGTTTTAAAACGCATAAAAGCAACTATATATATATATATATATATATATATATATATATATATATATATATATATATATATATATATATATATATATATATATATATATATATATATATATATATATATATATATATATTATATATATATATATATATATATA